>UZAM01011385.1:3561-14087 GCA_900618415.1 Soboliphyme baturini | reverse complement strand
GATCTGCCGCACGTTCAGCAAGCCCCCCCCTCTCACACACACACTTCTAGAAGCAAGGGAACGGTACCAGTAAAGATAAACAGGCAAAACATAACAAAGCGGACAGAGACCGTGACTCTCCGTGGCAGTTAACAATATGAACTATAAAGCGTAGAGAATGCAAAAAATAATTTTGGTCAGATTTTTATTCCATCAGTTATGCCACCAATTCATAAGTAGCACTTCAAACCAGAAAAACTTCTCTTGTGAATTATATCAGCAAAACTGAGGGAGACGACTGACGAGAGAACGCCAAAATCAACTAGACTTCCGCATCGGGTACTTCAGCCCGCCGAATTTTCACTCTGCGTACCAACGATTGAATCTGCCTCCGTTTGTCAGTTTCCTCCTCTTTAAGGCTGAATTTGACTCAATACATCGTGCAACAACGTGAAAAATTTTTAAATATTATGGGATACCTAACCACATCGTTATCATTATCGAAGAGATACATCAAGGAACTATTAATGCTGTCAAAATTGACAGGGTATCTTCTGACGGTTCCCTATTAACTGTGGAGTTCGTCAAGGAGACGTGTCATCGCGACGGTTATTCAACATTGTTCTCGACTCTGTCCTGCGTAACAGTGCTGACCTTAGCAAAGACAAAAGTTTCATTCTAGAGGGAAGGCGCAGTTCAGGAAATCCACTGAGTAATCTTGCTGACCTGGAATACGCAAATGACATCCTCCTGGAAAATAGTACGGGAAGCACGCTCTGCACGTAAGGTCTTCTGTGTCCAACAAGCTACAAGCTAACAAGCCGGTTCTTCCTTAACGTCCGGAAGTAAAAATTTATGAGGAACCAATGCGATATCGCTCATGTATTAGTGGAACAGTGAGTCGAAGCATTTTAGAGATTGACCAGTTTAAGTACCTTGGCTCCGTCACCTTTGGCAATGGCACTTCCAGCGGAGTTAAATAGGAGGATCGCCCCAGCGTCGAGTGCTTTAGGAAAACAGTCAAATATCTGGGCTGAGGAGTTACACTTCAAACAAAAATCCTCCTGAACTCTCCCTCTGTAGGGCCGCGCTGCTGTACGGCATTGTGACAGCTGCTTTAAAGAAGAAGCAAGAATAACGGCTAAACTACGTAGAGGGGAGCACAATGAGGAGTGGCAGGACCACGTAAGGAATGACTCTATTCTCTCTCGGGCACAGGTGACTTTTGTAGATGTGGAGATAAAAATAAGGTTGGTCCTGTTAGACAATATGGCTGAGCAAACGCCGTCATTTTTTGCAGTCCCCCGAAACACAAGAAACGTAGAGGTATGCATGCGATATGGAAGAAAAAGGGAGACAGATCTGCTTCTGGACAAGAATACTTTATTCTATAATGCAGTGACTGGTGTCTTACTGCAAATCTTGAAAAGTTGCGGACGCAATGTATATCACAAACAAAAGACGCCTTGCTTATGCAAACGGTTCAAAGCGATAATCGTAACAAACAATAATATGCTAAAACTACCTCAACCTGAAATATTCAATAAATGATTATAAAATGGGTCATTACAAATGAATAAACACTGGCTTTTATATATTTTCCAACAGAAAATTTAGAAATTAACGTACCATTTTGGACAACGAATTCCTAACGCTTAATCGTTCAGAAACTGGCAATTACAACCTGCAGTACAGTAATCGCGAGCGTGTATCAGACTGCGGCTCATTTCTGTACGCTCGCGCAACCTTACGATAATGTACTCAAATTGAAACTCTGCTTGTTACTGAATATTCTTCTAACTGGTGGCATTGAAAACTAATAGTTTGCTACCAAACCCAATCGTCGGTCAATTTTGAAATTGTCATTAAAGAGGTGAGCTAACTGTACAAATCCAATAACTGACTAATTCCATTTAGACGAATTATGAACAACCATGTTACCAAAGGATAGTCAATCAAAACATAAATCGCACGCAAGTTTGGCCGTAGCACTGCAATAATTTATACACTGTTCCGCTTTCCTATGAAAATAAGTGGAAAGTCTGTAACATTTTTAAAACATATTATGTGTCTTCCGAAGAAATTTCAAGAGGAACGAGGCACTGGTTTGAAGTTAATTTTTATACATAGTTAATCAAAATAAGTACATTTCTATCTTAATAGTTGCAACAATCAAAACACTATTTTACAAGTGCGAACCGTTGTCCAATCTAAAACAAGATCCGCAACTATTCTGCATCTCATCTAATAATGAGCAGCCAGATGGAAGTATACAGCTTAATAAGATAACAAGCCTTATTGATCATATCAGTTTAACCCATTTGGTACTCATTTGCAATTACACAAAAGGAACTGATCACAGGAATCATGTGTAGATAAAAGCGGAAACCAATTTTTTGACAAAAGCTATGTAACCGTAAAATAAAGAAAGGAACATAAGCTAAAACACCGCTGTTTAATGAGAATAAATGGATCGTAGAATACCTTAAAGGCTTCTACTGACTACTTCTATCTTCATCCGCAACTTGGATGCAATATCCTTGTAAATTGACTCCCAATTAGAATCTGCTCGTACGTGTAACGTTCTTAGTAGCTTTGACTTTTTATTTTTCTTTCGTGTTCATTCATTTTGTTACTCCGCTTGTTGCTTAACTAAATAAATCGGATACCCAGTGAGAGTGCGAAGTCTATAAAGGTTTCGACGTTTAAATAAATAAGAATGAAACCGAGTTCTCATTACCTGCTAGCAAGCGACAGCATCACGAATGGTAGCCCCGTCATATTCCTGACAGTTGTTATTAAAGAGCTGAGAACTGTTCGTGCTTAACCCAGACTTTCAAACTCAGTGCATTGACTGAAATTATGACAGGAGGAACAGGAAATCTGCATGCTGAGCGGGAAGCAGATTACTTTTGAATTAGTCAGTAAACCGAACAGGACTTTTCGTCCGTTTCTTATACTCCCTACTTCTACTTAAAACTCTCCAGTACACTCTTCCGGATTTCTCTACCATCTCCATCAATAAAATTCGACTGACTGCGTCAGTTAAGAATCCAAGCCATGAACCCGCTTCCAGTAAGACTCGTCATCTCAACGGGGACTAATAAACCAATCGGGGATCATCCAAAAGGTAGCTCACCGCTAAGCGATGTAAAATCGTTGGGGATCTTGCTCCGGACTTGGATGCAGTTTTACACTGGACAACACGCCTCCAATTTATTTTGGTATATAATGCATGAATTTTTACTTGTGCCAATGCCTCGCTCCGCTTGAAACTTCTTCGGAAGAACACATAGTATGCTTCATTATGTACTACAAGTACCTTCAGAAAAAGTTATTTGTCGAAATTTGTAACCACTGAAATGCCGATCTTCCTTAAGCTTTTATTTTGGGGCCATTTTCAGCACTCCCGCTTTCATGAAGTTAACGTCAAGACCGCTGGTTCCATTTACATACTATCAACAGTAATGTCTTACATTTTTAAAGGCATAATCTACGGCAACTCTGTGACAAACATAGTATATATTCCCGTTTCTTCCAAAATCATTTATCAAAGTAATAATTATCAACCTCAGATAGACGAAATACAGATTATTCTGCTCGGTGTTCGAACTCAACACCTTTTTCTTTTGAATCCATGCTATGCCAACTACTAAAGTAACTCCGGTCAGGAACATGTGGCAAATTTTTAGCTGAATGCACTCATCGTAATGTCAAAGATTTCTCTACGCAGGAATCGAAATCGGGACCTCCGAAATGCGTATTCGAAGCCGATTAATTACCACCGCTTGTGTGAAAATGTTACAGCAGACGGAGTGCATTCAGTTGCACCATCTTCTCCGCCAATGTTTAATCAGTTGTAAAACGTTATCAATGCTTTGGAAACTTCTAGGGAATTGCAATGCCCGAAAAGAAAGTACTTTGGATATCGCTTTCCACCACTTTTGGAAGGCGGCAGTGCATTGGGTACGAAGTTTGGTTTGCGCTTCAAAGAGATGGACTCAAATTCCGTGCTTAGTGTAAAGCCATTTTCAAATATGCATCGTACAATAATCCGAGAAATGGGTAACAAATCGTTCGCCTCCAAATGGCATAGATGGCCTAATAATGCGATTTATGCATGACATAGTGTTCAAAGCGTGTGATCACAATGCCTGCTGCGTGTTCCTTAGTACTGCAGTTCGATTTATTCCATCTGACAGTTAAAATTAATAATAATCGGAATAGATATAAATCATAATTATGTGTTTATCAACGATTTCTGACACAAGTCTGTCAAAATTAAGCAGTTTGCAAGTTTCCACAAAGGCGAGCTGGAAAATCGATAGGCCCACTCGCAACGAATGAATTTCCCCAAGCTCTGAACATTCTCAGCAAGGCATGATCATGAAATATCTAAATTAGCAAAGTTGTTTGTTTGCATACCTTAGTAAAACTGCAAAATGTCCTTGTACGCCTTTAGCTGTCACGTTAATTGGAAACTTAATGGTTGTAACGTTACTTAAATTTCGCAAAATTTCTTTGCAAGCGCTCAGACTTAAATAAATGACAATATATAACTACTGTGATGCACATCTTCACTTCACTTTTGATGATCCTTTTTTTCTTTCGGTTCGAAGAGATAGGCGTATAAGATAATGACTCTAACATGCCCAGTCCTGCACCAGCATCTGAACTTCGACAGAAATCATTCGGAATTTAAGATAGACTCGTTCAATACACTTGCATCGGGTAAAAATCTTGGCCGCCCTCTGGGAGGTCAACGACGTTTTGGCAAGGACCGCGGGTTTGTGTCAGCGCTTGGTCCTGCAGTCGCCGCATTAAATCTGTATAACAGTGCAATGGACAGCTGCATGAATTGCGTGACTCAGTACATTATGTCATACGTCAATTGATAGTTCTCTGTGATTAGTAAAGTAGGGTTGCCAAACTGTTCAGTTTCATATTACTTCCATTGTGACACTGCGCGATGTCAACACGCATTCTGCAGTCAAGAGTTTGAATTTATGTCATTGGCAGATGGTAATCTGTAACATTGATTTGAGTTCGCCAATTATATTTCATATCAGTAAAAAGCTCTCTACGAGTACAATGCAATGTCATTTTCAAGCAAAAAATGCTAATCATGATCGTTTTATTTTACAATTCAACTGGTGTGACTGCGCCAAACCGCTAAGCCAGAGCGCTGTCATTTGATCTCGAGTCAGTTAATATAATAACAAATAGTCATCCGTATCTGTTACTCTCGTTCTCCAGTCCTGGCGCAGATTGACAGAAAAGTGAAAGAACAGCTTTAAGCATTTCAGAGCGAAATTCTTCAATTTCTGAAGCCTTTCTATTTTTCAAGGCTTTTACATCTTGTATGATTTCATCTACAGAAACACTCGTACTTTTTGCTGCTCTACAGGCGCCTCTTTGTGCGATTGCTGGATATTAAACAGTTTTTCAGGCTACTCTCTCTACCACGAAGAATGTCTTAATCCTGGGTAAGACAGAGTCCAGTCTTGTCCTTCAAGACTTTTAGACTGCCCTTGTTTTGTTTTCATCTCGGAGTCGGCGAATGGTCTGCGAGAATACCTAGTTTGCCGTACGTAAACTCCACTCCAGCACCTCCCCGAACTTCTCTCAGGAATCAGTCTTTGGCTTTCGCCATTAATTTCGCTGTCGACTTAGGCCATTCTGTATACCGCATGCGATTGAAGACTCTTTGCTTCTAGGTTATATTCAGAAGTCGTTTTCTTCTCTGTGACAGCTAGCTGTGCCTCTTAGGTCTATCAAGAAGTTCGTTTCTGGCCTCCAGGCGGCAGCCAACCCGATTAATACCGCTGTATTCTTCGGCAGTTCGGAGTAAATTGCTGTTACAAAGTGTCTGCTTAGTTCTCACATCTGCGGTAATGACTGAAATTTATTTAAACCGTCCTGCGATGTTGTTTTCAAGTTTTGTTTTCGTATCCGCGAAAGATAATGTTTTTTATTTGATTCTCTGGTTGCTTCTACCAGGTCTTCGTGTAGTACACCAACAACAAAGTGCCACATATTATATATTTTTGAATGACCAATCTGTATGTAAATGTACTAATGCTGTGCCATGATTATCCAAATATGTGGATGGAGTATTCTGTGCTTGTTGCATGTGGTTAAATGTTATAGTATTTTTCAGTAATATTTGCTAACAATATTTGTATAATGATGAGTTTCAGGTCATTCTTATGGTAGTGTTTCGGAATATCATCTCTTCCAGTTGGCATAATAGTTAACGCAGGATAGGAATAATATTATCTGAACAGCGTTTGTTTTGTATGCTGGTTATTGATCTTTTGCTTCAAATGTTAGAACGTTCAATTGTTTAGATTTAGAACGGAGAAGATGACCAAAGTCAAAAAGGACAAGCGGGAGAAGTCGACGGCAAACGAAGTTGTTACCCGCGAATACACGATAAATCTGCACAAGCGCATTTATGGAATGTAAGCATTTCTTTGATACTTCTTATGATTTTGTTCTTTAATCCAATTCTTTTGCTCAGAACTTTCAAGAAACGTGCCCCGAGAGCCATTAAGGAAATAAAAAAATTTGCCGTCAAACAAATGGGTACCCCAGATGTTCGAATCGAGACTCGACTAAACAAGCATGTATGGCACAAAGGCATTAAGTAAGATATTGAGCGTTCGACTTTCTCATGTACTATATAATGCAAGTAAGGTGATATGTAGACTCTTTTAACACTTAACTGGATCGTTCAAGCTGTGATAAGTTAAAAATGTTTGAATGATTTTAAATCGCACGTAGCCACGTATAGAGAAAATTTTGCGAATCATTATCGAAAATGAGGTAAATTAAGTTGAAAAAAAATACAAAAAGGTTTATTTTCTTTAGGGCCTTCTTACTGACCATCATGAGGTTAGTTGTGGCAGTGCTTAACACAATTGATTTCTACAAAATTTGCTGCTGTTGTGAAACATCGATAGGAAATAGGGTTTTATTACCATGTGATGAAATGTCATGCTCGAAACCAGATTTTGATTGGACCTGCGAAATGGTTGTGGCGAAATAGGGTTGGCAGGTTCAGTCGAAACCTAGCCCGTAGGGTAACATCGTTATTGTTCTACGAGCGTGCTGATAAACGAATGCGCTATATGTTGAAAGGATATATGGGAATCTATAGGTTTGTTTTATAAACGGTTTATGATGACTTACGTCGCATGTGCCGGCACTGAACGATTGCAAGCGGTGAGATCGAAATACCTTTCTGTTTGGAGGAAGTTACTACTGAGTGTTTTATTCCTTTTGCTTGCCAAATCTTGTTAGCTATGTTCCCGTCGTTTTATTGACCAGCTTTAGCAGATTTTTAGATAGTAGTCTTCATAAATTCTTTCGTTGCTTGTATTTGTATTTTTCTGCTGTTCTTTCCTGTATTTATTTGGTGAATGTTTCTTGTGTCGGTGCTGCCGAGTAAGATTAATTTGTGGTGAAAAGTACTTAATTTATTATGTTGCTAGTATTCACTTCTTCTTCACTTTCTTCAAACTTATCTACTGGCTGTATGACTAGAGCGTCAACAACACTAGGGTTGTTTAAGCAAACTGGATGAATTATTCTTTCAAGTTTCTTAACTGCCTGATTATATATTTAATTAATTACTTAACTTTTTTACTTGTTGCGTGTCCATTTTTTCGTGCATGTTTGCTTAATTTTTCTTCGAAAACTCACGTAGCTCCCTGGTTTTCTATTTCAAGAGGAGTTTTAATGATTCATCGGTTACAGCCACGTAAAGGCTACTGATGTTTATCTGCTTATTTTATTTCATTGCCAATTTTTCACCCAAACGTTTTATCATCAGGTCAAACAGTCAGCTGAAGCAGTAGAGTCCGAACAGACAGGACAATGAAAGCGCCACTTCCTGTAGATATCAAACGAATTTACGCTGCTATGCACGTCCACGCCTTGTGTTTGCTCTCACAGATAATCAGTTATTAATAAGTAATTTGACCCTGTGATATTGTTGGCTATCAATTGTTCCAAGGTTTGGTAGTAATTTTCTAGTTCGTGATCAACAAAATTAGTATTCACAATAGTGATTCACAGAAAATTTCTCAAGTTCGTTAGGTTTTATTTTTAAATTCTTTAAAATATTTTCTGTACATTTACAATAACAATTTTTACAAGATGAAGTAAGTAACATTGTTAGTTTTCATGCGATGACGATAACGATTATTCGTTAATGTAGATTTCAGATGAATAACTCATCTAAGTCCAGATTTCAGAGCGTATTATGCTACCTCTTTGACCCTAATTACTTGGAAGGCATTTAAGCAGTGAAGGTACCATGATATTTTCTACAGTGGTAGATACATCATTTATCCCATAAAGCAATTCTGATTATCATCATTAACGGTTCAAGGACTGGTACTCCATATTTGCTGCTGCATAAACGAAAAATATGGATTTGTGCGGCTTTCGAATAACTTCTTTAGCACCATTTTTCCAATTTTAGTCCCTTGAAAAAATACAGAGTCTACAATCTTCTAGAAATTTGTGAAATTCGTCACATACACCGAGAACAAATTTATTGGCAATGAAATTATTATGTTTAACGGGACAGGGTCAGGACTTTGGATATACAGGAACAGGACCAAAATGCGATGTAATGGAAAATATTCAAATAATTTATCAGAATAATTTGACTAGCGATTTAAGGATGTCTCATCTGAAAGAAGCCGGTTGTTGAGCAGTATGTAAGTGCTCTAAATCAGATGAATTTCGTTACCGTTTTAGAAAAAATCGAATGGTGTAAGAAGCGAGATTTAAGTACCTGTTGGAGTGATGCGGTTTCCTTTAAACGGAAAATCGTGCAGAACGTATATACCTTAATGACGCATCAATTAAAAATATGTTATATTACTGTTGCTGTTACGTCAGTCCGCAGTAGCAGGTAGTACGTCCTGTTTCTAAAAAAATAACTTTATGCATAGCCAGATAATTAGTTTATGCAACGAAAGATGACATGGATAACAGAAATGAGATAAAGGTTTAAAATCAGGAATACGAAGACTAAGAGCCATTCTCACTGTTCTGTATCGATTCCATCCATCCTGCATAAGTGAGCTGAAAAGTCATCTCAAATATTTACTAGGTTTCGTATTCATATTTTGTTAATATATCTGTGAGGGAGTTGTGGTGTTGTGGCTCGCGATGAAGATTTGGAAGATATCCTTTTGCTGTTTGTCCTCGTGTCTTAACCATCACCGGATCGTAAGTAATCCCAGCTTTTGGAAAACTAAAGCGATGGCCCGCACTTACGGCCTCGGTGTTCTTCCGTAAGTCACGCATTTAGTGAGTTCAACAGGAATTTCAAGCAGGGTGCTGACGTTCGTAAACTACAGCCCTCGTCTTCAAAATCCTTCAACCAACCCATAGAGATTCAGAAAGGGGGCGCTTGGTAAGGTTTTGGTCGCGGTAGGGTTCACTAACCAGTATTGGACCTCACCGTCCTTTCTTACGGGAGTCAAAAGCGAAGAAGGCCAAAATAGACACTCTCAGCATGTGCGAAACCAGAACATCCGCGGAAGTCTTCGCACATTGCAACAACGATGATCAAATATTCCTCGAGAAAACGTATAAAAACTGGGCTCAGACAAACAGGCGGTGTACGATTCATCGTAAAATGGAAGGCTATGTCGCTCGTAGTCAGCTTAGTACGACCTCGTGATAATTTTTCAGGCGGAAAATAGACGATCACTAATAAACTAATAGTTGAACTTCAAAGAACAAGTGGATGATTAGAAAGTAGAGCGGTGAGGAACGGGAAAGTGCATTGCAAAAGTTTTCTACACTCAATCGTTCAAGGAGAATTCAACGCCATTATAGGAAAGGAAACAACCAAGACATCGTGGTTCATCGATCAGTTTAAAAGTGGAAACGAAGGCAACTGCAACTTCTTAATGCTTGCTGAAAGTAGTAACCACCTCCACATCATGAATACCACGTGGAGGAGCCGTGATCGAACGACCGTCATTCAAATCGTCTACCTGCTGAGGGACACAAAGCCGATAATAATGTCTGTCATTGAGGAAAACATTGTTTGCATAGTCACACCACCGATTACTCTGCTCCACTGTCACAAGCGATGTCAGAATCTGGTTAGAAGGGCTCAAAATCTATGGACCAATTGACGAATATTCGATCTTGAAATTCACAGGCTAGCTTCCTCCGCTGAACCTTGCAGTAAACTTCAGCAGAGGCATCGATGGAGATTGCCAGCATTTCATCGATACCATCAGTGTTACCATCCGGACAGCAGTCTCGACGAAGAGGCAACGCACCAGCCCTGCAACAAGACATCTGTTTACCAGAAGAGCCAGAATGAAGGCTGATCAGTAATTGGATGGCGAGTGCACGAAAACGAAGCTGAACAGACCGCGTTAAAGAAGAATAGTTTGAAGGAGGCGGAAAAAGGCATCCTCTTGAAAAAGCAGAACCCTAACGCACGAAAGAATAATAAGAAGCACAGGTGGCCGTCGTATGAAAGCTGTTTGCACGAGGTTATGCAT
>UZAM01011383.1:2856-15558 GCA_900618415.1 Soboliphyme baturini | reverse complement strand
GCTTCTCATGCACTATGACTTCTGATTTCCCTTATATACGCTAAGAAAGTTAACCATCATTGGTAAGGGTGCATTTAAGTAAAATATGAGCTGCTGGAGCAACAGTCCTGCCTTCTTCAGAGGTGAGGGGGTTTCCTGAACTTCGTCTAATGCGTTTCCAATCGATTGATGATCTGTCAAATACGCTGTCAACACATACGAACCGACACTGTATCAATCGAGGGCAATAAAGACTGCTTCTATGATTCCGCGAGCTGTTGTCGACCGTATGCACGGCATGGCTTGACAGTTGTCACCGGTGACCTCAGCGCCCAATACGGTAGCGACCATACCCATTGGCCAACCTCGGATGCTGGGGAATACGGTCGAGATGACAGTGGATTACGGTTAATAGACTTTCATGCGTCACTCTTAAAGATCTCCGCACGAATTGTCCAGCAGATCACCTGGACGTTGACGGATCACGTGACGAGTGACCAGAAGTGGCGTAGCTCACTGGCCATCACTCAGCTGGTCGTCGGTGACATGCGTGCGCCTATGGTTGACTATGGTGAGGAGACGAATGACGTCAGAGTAGCGCTGCGCCATTGACATGAAAAATCTGAAATCGACAAAGTGAGGGCTTCTTTTCCACATGAACCGTCCAGAATCTTCATCCATCAATCACGAATACAAAGAGCTCAACGAATTTGTACCTATCGAGGCAGCCAAGCGAACTCTGAGACTCAGCAAAAACCGAAAGAAGAAGTTGGGGGTGTGCGGAAGAATCCTGTCTGTATGAACAAAAAGAAACGCGGCCAAAGCCCTCATGTTTCAGCTGAAAACCACTGATCGAGGAGAGTTCCACAAACGAGTTGCTAAAGCGGTGAACAAGAATAACTGTCGAGGCAAGCAGGCAAGGATAGAGTCAGAATCCGGCAGATTAGGATCTCTATCTGGCGGAGGTGAATGACTCTGTTTACCGGACGATGAAGAGGTGATCTGGCCCAGCACCGCCTCCCTCAAGTTGGCCTCGTCAGTGACGTACAAAGCGATCCGTTGCCAGACCATGACAGTCACCGGAAACGATGGCCGAACATTTCTGTGCCTTGCTGAATTTGAGTGCCGCTGAAAAAACTGTCAAACGCCGGCAAGTGGCAACAGCCGATGGAGATATTCTTCGAGCCCTCCCTCTTTATCGCGGATGAAAGAAGTAGAGCCTCGAGCAACGCAAAGACAAGCAAATCCTGTGGTTTTGATAGTATAGGAATCTAGGGGATAGAATCTGTAGGCGAATGTGCATGTCGCCAAAGCTACAGAGACTCCTCCGGCGTCTGTTGACAACAAGAAATTCCTCAACGATTAGAAGAAAGGAATCAGTCTGGATCCACAGAGGTAGAAATGATACCTCCTACTCGAACCTTCACGAAATTACCTTATTGTCGACTGGGGGAAGAGTATTCTCGGTGGTAATCCTTGAACAATTGCGGCAAATGATCGAAAGAAGCTTCAGAGAAAACCATAATTATATTTTTAACCACAATATTTACTTTTCACCGGATCATCGACCAGTGTTGTTGACCTCGGCTATCCTTCGACTTCCGCTAGCGTCTGATCCCTCAGATTCATCACTCATTAATGCGAAATACCGTACGCAACTTCAAGAGTCCAGAGGGATGCGGACGATCAGCGCGTGCACGACGTATCACCTAACTCAACTGGACTGTGCCGATGATATCATCTTCCTGGGTGACAGCGATGATACGCTCGCTAAATGAAGCAGCATTGCAAAACTACAGCGAAAGCACGCCTTCAGCTGAACCCATCCAATACAAGAGTGATGAGGAACCCGGAAGGTACCGTGGGACAAAAGGTGTTCCTTGAAAACAGTACCACCGAAGAGGCCTCACATTTCAAATATCTCTGGGCCAACATTTCGATGGATGGGAACTGTGGACAGGACCTAGCTGTAGAATTACTCTGGCGCCGTTTACCTATAGTCATACGAATATTTGGACTCAGAGATGATTGACTGTCTTCATAAATGTGTGATTCTCCTGCGCTGCTGTCAGCAAGTTCCGCTCTACGGACTGGAAACGGTTGCACTTAGAATATCACAAAAACAGCAATCGACTGGACAGCCTACGGCAGCATAGGTTGCGGCGGCAGCTGAAGATCAAGTAACAATTCGACCACATACGAAACGATAGAGTCTCAACACCAACCGAGGGACAGACTGTTGGTTTGATTCGACCATTTGCAGTGAAGAGGAAATACCTCACCACCTGCATAGATGGGAATTCAAGCATGAGCGGCGAAAGATTTGTGCCCAGCACATCACATGGCAGAAAAAAACTAAATGGAGGTCTGTTGTCGATGAGGAATCTTCCCTTAGTTGACACAGTCGTCCGCTTTAATGCCTAAGTGCGATAAATGTAGGTGAACGGACATCACAAGTCTAAAGTAGCCTGGTTTGCAAGGATGATAAACATAATTATGACAAAATACAAATACATTTAATGCTGCTTCTCTATATTAATTAAATAAATGTTTTTTAAATGTTCATGCCATTTAATACTATTGGGCTAAAGGAAAAATCTACTTATTTGATTTTGGGATCACAAGGCAAACCGAACGACTCTACTCTAGAACCGACGTTACATACATCAGCGCCATTGCCCATCATATGTCAAATACTGTCATTGTTTCCCAAACATCGAATCATCAATAGGGCCATAATACTTCCTTTGTGCATACAGTAGCATACATTGAACTGAATAATTTCTTCAGCGTAAATATCCATCTCCAACAAACTCTTCAAATTCCACCTCAGCCAGCACATCGTATACGACGGCAATGAACAAAGTACCCTATGGTATAGCATGGTGAAAAAAATGTACGGCGAAGTGTGCTTTCTTAGCCAATAAGACCCGTCATGAACTCTAAAGGATAATCAGAAGTTAATAGACTTCTTTATGACTCAGTGCAAACATGCAAAGGAGGAAGTCATTCACTGTTGGAGCACAAACGGTTGTGCTTTGGCCATAAATCGTATTAATTCTCAAGGGAGACACTGAGAAATTCATCTATGCTCTGAATCGGCGATGATGACGGTTAATCTATTCCTGAGGACGCTGAATGACTGGTTCTATGGAACGCACTTGGTAACACGTCATTCGCATAGCCTTCTGGTAAACCCAACGGTGATGCGGCGCAGGAGCGTTTATTTTCCCAAATGTTGCCATGTCGTCATCTAAATAAAAAAATATGGTTTACTGTAATCTCTGGCATCTCAGCAATTTGCTTTATGGAGTACCTGTGCATTCGGTTGATGCTTCCTTACTGCTTTGTTCATTACTGTATTGCTTTGAGTCAATCAGCTCCAGTGACCGCTTACCCTCTCCAGTATTACAGTATACTAATGCATGAAAAATTTGTTCGTGACAGATCAGTCCATTTTTTGCACAAAACCGCATCAGGTTCACGCCATTTTTGCTGAGGTTGCTAGGGCCCTTCTTTCCAATCACTTGTCAACGTCTTCTCCGACATGCGCATTAAAATCGCCCATGATTATGAGAGACTCTGTAGACGGTACTTCATTCAGAGAACGCTCCACCTCCTCAGGAAAATAATCATATTCTCCCTCCAATTCGCTCATCAGTATGAGGGACTCTGTGTTCTGCATCTCGGACTGCACCTGCACTTCCTCAAGGAAGGTCTCATATCCCTCCGCCTCTAGACCTGTACCAAAGTCAATGCTTCAGCCTGTTGTAGCTTCAGTCTGAGGATTACCACCCTTCCAGGTTCTACTAGAACACCAACACCGGTCTGGACGCGTACTGTGGTATCGACATTCCACCAGAACAGGTTCAGGAATCTAGAGCCTTAGCGCTTCGTTGACGAGAGTCCAATTTTGTCGAACTGATACCCTGAAAAATGAAAATAAAGTGCTACACCTTCTCAGTAGCCGCTTTCCTCAAAATATACTGCTAATTTCTGACAAGGAAAATATCTTAAGTCCACCCTTTCTCGCTGTTTTAATAATTACCTCTGGTAATTGCTATAGGACGAAAGTTTATCACAAACCTTCTAATACTAATAAATAATCGACTGCAACGCGTTTAGATAACAAAAGATTTGTAATCATAGGTACAATACCCAAAGCTCGTAAGTTCAGTAGTAATGAATTTCTCAAGTTAAACATATTAACCTAACCGTGTGTGATAAAATAGTTATCCTGTTAAGTTCGTTCTTAATGCCGTAAGTAGTAGGACTAGTCATTTTAGGTCTATCTATAATACAGATAATCCAAGAAGTAGCATTTCAACCAATAAGCATTAATTATCATAGAAATTTCAGTGAAAAATTACAGAGACTACTCAACACTATGCACAATCTTAATATTGCATATAGATGCACCAGTGAACATAGCGCTTTGTTATTTAACTCTGATAATAACAACTCTTTAGGTTGGACTTAGAAACTACTTTACCACTGTCAGAGATACAACATTGGATGATCCTGAAATAACCGTTGCTCAAAGAACAGAAGACCACGTGTGAAACTAGAGAAGACAGAGAACTGCAGACTAACGCGAACGACATGCATAAAAAACGTTCAGGAAGAAAACGATTTCAAAAAGAAGAATGAAATGGTGAAATGGCCTCAGGGATCGTGCAGCACGCGGCAGAGAAACACCACATGCCCCAGTGGTAAGGAAAGAAACCGGCTGAGCAGACGAGTCCAAGGAAAACTCACTATCCAATCCTGCAGAAATATCACCGGGGAGAAAGGAAAAGAACTCTGTGTGGATTGGACAGGCCTCATCAAAGCCGCGATCCGTAAACTACTTAACTAGCAGCATAGGAGTAAGACACACCCTTGGCTTCAGACGTCACAACAGTCGTGAACCACGTAACTAACTGCAGAAATAGACCAGGGCACCCTAAGGAAGGATCGTGAGGGTCAAGCCCGATACAGTGGTACCCGTCAATCACCAGACTGAATATCCTACATGCTTGCGTTGTGTATTAATAAACTGTTTCTACATGTTTTCCAGCCTTCAAGGACACCGTTGCTTGAAAAAATTACCCAATAATTAAATTTGATTGAATAGGAACTTGCAGTTTTAGCTATCAGGAAAGTGACAAACAGGCGGAGTACTGCAAATCAGCTGGCCATTCCGTTCACTTCCTTGACAGAAGTTGAAGATGATTGATCCATATTTTATGTAGTTTCAGCTATATCATATTCTACATTCATATTTAATCGGTACCAGTGTCGCTTATCAGATGAGCTCTTTTTCACCAGGACCAATGAACGAGAAAACACTGACAGCAAATGGCCTATTTATAAGGGCCTGACGATGCTAATGTATTTGTGTTGTTTTAATTCCCATACTCCCATCATTTGCCTCGGCAAAGCGTCTGCAGTGAGATTATTTTGTGTTGATAGCAGTCACTGTTGTTTATGCAATTGAATTTATTAATTTCATATTATGGATTATGAACATCACCAGTTCTATGCCTTGTGCAAGTACGAAAAGCTTAACGTGTCATAAAACTTTGGACTATGCCCTGACACAAGAAGAGACAGGAAACGTTTTCGTAAAACTGAATGTTACTAAATAGTAGTGCAAAAAATTGGACAATTCAATAATGCTCAGGCCATGCGGCTAGATTTGCCTATTTTGCTCAAAACGTTTCTCATGTATAACATCGTTGATACAACGTTTGGCCACAGCTGGAGCGATAAGTTCAGGCCAAAACCGGAATGACTGGTTATCCAGCGACAAGAAGAATCAGTAGGCTGACTTTGGTGTGTATCTGCGGTGTTCGGTCTGCCTAGAGGAAATAATGAGAGGATGTTTTTGGATAACAGTGAAATGGCCGCTGGTTATTGTATAACTGTTGAGTGATTGGTATATCGGCTATTGGACCGGCGTCTAATTTTGAAGCCTACCTCCTAACCGCCATACCACCAGTCCTTCTACGATCCCGATGGCGCCCAAACGTCACAACGAAAGCGCGACCTTTGAGGTACGAGTTTGTTGATGCGACAATAGTGGTTAATTTGAAACCACTGTTTTACGACCTAATTAATTATCACTGATCATGGAATATGTATCGATAACTTATCAACCGACCAAAGCTATGAAACTTGATCATTGTATAGTGATTGGGTGAAGCAGTGCAGTTTTACGTCTATTTCGACTACATTTGCGGTTGAATTCTTGTGATTTCACAGTATTTTTTCATCTTAATTTTACTGATGAGGTAGAAATGAAAGCTACATAGGATATGCAAGGTATTTTCGAGCCACACGTTATGAACGTTATTTTAGTATTAGCTGGTGCTGCAAGTTTACGAGGGAAAAAGTCCCTCTCTTTTGAGACAGACCTTCGTTTGCTTTGTCACTTGCGACATGCTTTGGCATGTCACCAGCTGCTTAGCCAGCGAAATAAAACACGTTTGACTTTCGGGAAATACTCGCATACTGTGTCAGTGCACGATGAGTGCATGCCTGCTTGACTAGCGTCAGAATTTGGTCATGTGTGATGTGACCTTGTCACCTTATCCCCTGCATATTTCATGGCCGTCGTTCGAGACGGCTAATTTTGATAGTGTTTAAATCTTCTTGCGAATAGTACTTTCGTCTGGGCAGTCTCAGTCACTGTTTGCGCAATGGGCGAATTTATCAGAATCTGAGGTTGGCGTCCTCTGAACGCCGCAAAACTTACGTTCAGGATCAAGGTCGAGCGGAAGACCGAGACGACGGTGCTAAACAGACATGATATGGACTTGAGGCAGCTGAACATCATTAACCAGCTGTTACGCAGTTAACCCAAGGTCAAAACATATGCAGACCTCATCCTCATACCTTGTCCAGTGTGGTACGTTAGCAGTGTATCTTCTCCTCCTTGACAACGATTGCAGCCTTAGAAGCGAGACTAGCGAATTTTGCATGTTTCATCGAGTATTTGACGAGTTGAATGGTTTTCTTGTGCTTTGAATCTTTTGGATGGAGGCTTACATCTGTAACCATCACAATGTCCCGAAAGTATGCATAGAATCCAATGAATTGGTTTTGCAATCATGAAAATTATTTCCTTGCTCGTTTTACTCTGAAATTATTACTTAAATATGGTCAAAAATATAGCATAAATCATCATGGCTTTAATTAACCATTCTGACCGTTAACACCTATCTTTCTTTCTTGAATGATGTCGTTTGTTCATTTAAATAAACGTATCGATTTCATTCTGAAACCTTTATTTAATCTGCACACTTACCGAATATAGACAGGTGAAGACTTTGTAAACAAACTGAATCGTTTTGACCCAAAGCCTATTAGTTCTATCAAGATGTTCAGATTTGACGTCAAGAGTGCTTTTGCCAAAATGTTGGTTAACCGACATGTCCATTGCATGAAAGTTTTGGAAAAATCCGAGTACGTCTGGAGGAATAGGAGTATATTGCTCAAGGGTTCATGTTTTGCAAATTTTGATGGTTCCTGACGACACTTTCAAGCGTTTGATTTGAATAGACGGTAACTTCAGTCATCAATTATCATAGAATCTGCTCTGAAGAAAAAAGGATGTTTGAAGATAAGTTTTAAACGTCGAGAGGTCGGTCCTCCTAACACTTGCATGATGGAACCAATTCTAGCACTTTTGTGATTATGAAGTCTTCATGGTGGAACCATGATCTACATTTCTATGTCTTCATCCAGGAGTAACTTGTTTTAGAATGTAGAATCACCGAAATTACGAGAAAAGTGTCGTTTCTATTCTCCTTTTACTTCCGCAATCATTTATCACAATGATAACCATTTATCATCTCTGCAAAGAATAAGGACGGATTAATGATCTGGACAAGAATTGAAACTCAGGCGATCCAGGTTTTGAATCCAACACTTTGCAGGTCGAGTACTACGGAACAAATTCCTAGGGAGGTCTAGAAGAATTCGAAGACAAAGACTGCTTGCCGGGGAAATAGAACTCCAGCTCAGGAATTCGAATTCGAAACCGGACATTCACGGAAGTTACAGCTGCTGAAATTTTGTAACTTTTAATACTATTGCAGGTATATTAACCATATCTATGTACTTTTTTCTGCAAAGCAACCTCCCTGTGCGCCTTTTAATCAACTACCTGATTTTGGCCATGAGACGAGGGTATAGTTCATTATGGTACAAGAACAAAATTACCCAAGTTTTCTCCTGGACACCGAGATATTTTTTTTGTTTTCTTCGGTTTTCCGCAAAGATCACAACTCCATTAGCCTTTAGATTTATGTTTGCACCTGCTCTGCTGTTCTAAACTGTACTTCATCTATTTTGTGACTAACTTGCGTAGAATGGCGATTTCTCATTGTAACTGCCCGTCATGATATAAACTGCAATCCTAACTGCAATGCGTACCTGACAATAATAGTTAGGATTACGGTATTCATCGACTATCTCAGATTACAATCTTCATTTCCCATCTCAAAAAAGAAGAAACATCGTATCTCAACCTGTTAACGTTCATTTATTTCCACTCGTCCTTCGCTGTCTAACTAAGATCAGATTCAGTTTCATCTGCAGGAAAACAACCGCTCCATGCAACGTGTTTGCCGAAGAATCTACAACAGACGATTTGCCTTAATTCTGAGATGGTGACCAAACAGATAATAGGTGTTGTTGAAAGATTTGAATTGTTATGACAAAATGACGCGCTGAAACTCGTCTTATGGATAATATAGCAACGTCAGAGAATAGAGATAAGAAAAATTCTGCTATTGTGAAGTATGCCGTTGATGAACTAATCGCATTCTTGCAAGGTGAAGATCTTAAACCAATAAAACGCCACTGCCGGTTTCATGATACGGGAGTCCATCTCGTGCAGTCTGCATAAATGAGGAATTAGACTTCAGGCATGTTCTACGTTGTTGGTATCTTATCCTAAATTATTTTGCTTCCAGTATCTAACCTTTTATAGCCTTTTACTCTGGTTATTACTTATGACTTTTTTTATCCTTGTCATCTTTCATTCATTCATTTTCTGTACCTGTTTTCGTAGACAGTCTCGTATTTCTCTGATAAAATGCTTTGTTATCTATCTGTTGATCTTTCCCATTTGTGATTACGATATCTCTTTTGTAATCGTTAATTTGTGCTGTAGGAAGATATCATTGTAGGCTGCGAGCTTCACTCAATAATTATATTTTCTAGACTTCCGACCGCCTCTTTCTTCATTTAGTAATAGGTGTAGTGGATAGTATTTTTAATGCGCTGATGCACCAGTTAGCAATGACTTGCAATTCTCGCCAGTACCAGGTATATCAACAAATTGCTTTGAAATGTGCAGGAATCCTCTTGCACGCTCTCAGCCAGGTGCCCAAGTAGTGTGAAACGTACAGTCATGAAGTCTTCGATTTGCATGCCAGATCGAAGTACATTGCTTTTGTTTTTTCGAGCCATTTACGATTTGCACAGAAAATTTTCCTACTAGATGACAGCCAAAAAATGATGCATCCATTCCGGTAGCAGAGGCGCGGCGTTGCCCGTCACTCGCTAGTCATGTCTATCTGCAACCTCATAAAGGCTTTCCACTTCTCTAAATCATTTGGGCTTAACTGAAAGTCAAAGAGACACGTTGGCAATAGATCACAAGTTGTGCATGTATCGAAGTGTTCTTCAGGGGCCCGCTATGAGGACGAAGTCTGATGCAGGAAGTCCTGCCATAATGCTGAAACAGTAAGCCGATGAGACAATGGCAATCAGGAGGCGATGAATTTTTTATGCCTTGAGTGTCTTTGAGCAGGAATGGTTACAGTTGCGGACTAGGAGCAAAGAGTTACCGGCATCGACAGTACCATTTGCTAAAGAATTAAAGAACAGTTGCAATTCCGTCTACCGTTCTGAAAGATGGGGACATTTACAAAGAAAATGATTTGATAAATTCAGTAGCTATAGACAAAGGAAGCATACAGATGATAGTTTTTATTTTAAATGGCGACTTTTCAGCCAAGCTACATTCCAATGACTTTTTTCTCCTCCTCATTGCCTGCTCCGGGAATGGCCAATGTCGTTTCGTTGGAAACACCCGCGTCAAATAATCACTTCATTTTGTCTGTTTGATTGTATCTAGAACTATTAAAATATCATTTTACTGATGAAAGAATCCTAGAATTGAAATGTAGTTCTGAAATCGATTTGGAATTTTATAAGTGTAAAAATTTGTGTAAATAAGTGCCGAATTTAAAGGAAAGCTAACTTAACGTTGCGAGAGTCCAATATGAGCAGTGTGATATGCAGTGTCTCTAAATAGTCAGCATTTGAATAACGTAAGAGAATCAGACCTGCATCGCAGTTAGATCAGTTACGGTTGAAGGGTAGTGAATTAACCATGGGATGTTAGTCACATCATTTGAATAACCACGTTTTAAATCTGGTCTACATTTTTTAAGCATTGTTAAAGTTGGATGATTATGATAAAACTGCAACTGAGTGGGTTAATAAGTAGGTAGTTAGTAGAGTAGTCGGTTTTTTGTTTCCTCTCTCTTTACTAATGATCTGTCTTGCAACTAAAAGGCCCCGATCTGACAGTTCAGCTCAAAACACTTTCCTTGTACACATTTTTGTACTTACAGATAATTATCGTTCCTATGTTAGTTTATTACTTATTAGTCACTTCATTAGTTACTTTATTTGGGTTAGTTTATTGTATTATTCATTGTCGTGAAATGTGTCATACCGTATTCAGCAAATGATTCACAGGTTACATTATTCCCGCGAAGCTCTCCGAATAATCAGTAAGATCCTTACGTAATTTTCGTCACAGACTCTCAGGAAGGTACAGAGATTCT
Source organism: Soboliphyme baturini (assembly GCA_900618415.1). Lineage (NCBI taxonomy): Eukaryota > Metazoa > Nematoda > Enoplea > Dioctophymatida > Soboliphymatidae > Soboliphyme > Soboliphyme baturini. The sequence continues at coordinate 4,729 of UZAM01011383.1, read as the reverse complement.
TGCGCGAAGCTCGATATAGAAGAAGGCACAGTCGTCATACGCGTATGCTGAATGTAAATGTAAAACAGTGCTGATGTTTATTCGCTGTGTGCAGCAGTAATCATTCACTTTTATATGCTGAAAAACGGAGTTCCTTAGTGACTCCTAACTCCATTCATGTAGTAAACTTTTAAACTTTCTATCTACCATGCGCAAAAAAACGAAGACGACGACCACTATGCTAAATAATGGTAAAGAAAGAAAGACATGCCGCTATCGAAATTTCACCAATTGATGTAACTGATCGATTTTTCTAAATTAGTACGATTCCTCTTCCGTCCTTGTTGTCGTAGTCGACTCATTGATTATCTCTCGGCTTCGATCGACCAATCGACAGTGCTGGGAGGTTGTGAACGAACTCAGAGTCGCCGGCAATAGTGTGTGACTTCCGAAGTTCGACCGATCGAGCAAGTGTCGTTCAGTCGGCGGTCGCCTCCCCTATTTGCTGACCAGTCGTTGTCACCGTAGCTCCTCTCTTTCTCATCTGTCGGTCTACTCAACGAAGAAGGAAGTTCCCAGATAAGCGATCACTCCGCTGCCTCGAACTTCACTTATTCGCCTTCGACTACAACCATCGACAGATGGCTTTTCGACTTCATTCACGATGAAGCTGAGTCAACGGTGACTAGTTGGGCGTTTCGTTCTTAAGACAAGGTGTGACTTAGATTTTTTATTTTTTCTTATTTACACTCTTAACAACTGTGAATGCTCAAAATGAGGAAAACTGAACTCGAATTTCAACTAATCGATTTTCCTCCAACTACTGGTATTGCTCATTACGTTATTGTTAGGTATCAGCTACGTTTTCACGTAGTATAGGTGACACACTACCGTCTCAAGGCGACGTGCGTCATCGAACCTTAATCGCCACTTATGTGCATTTTCTTGCGTTCGAACTGATTGATTGCATTCGAACTGTATGCATAGAAACTACGTACGTCGGTAATTATCATGAATCACCCTCCTTCAGCCAGCTATCTGGATGAAGCTAACCTATGAACCGTACGCCTATGGTTCAGTTTCGGACAAGCAAACATCCTTTTCGTTTACTTACTGAAGTTTTTGCTCATCAAATACCTACATTTGAGTAATTATTACGGTTAGTGTTAATAATTAATTAGCGTTTATTTCCGCAAGTTGTTGTGTGGTTAATTGACCGCAGCATGGAGAAATAAGAGGAAACTTCAAATATTGGTGGTTTAAGGCATAATCAATACAAAATAAAAGCTTTACGTCTGTTTTGCATCCTCCGATCATCACATCAACTTCTTAGTAAGTAATAACTTTCTGGTGCCGTCATCAGAGCATCAGGGATTATATTGGATGAGCCTGGAGTTTGCTGAAAATTACCAAATTTTTGCCTGTATTCCTTCAGTGCCTTGGATGCACTTACTATGTGCGCTTTTCCGCGGTGCCCCTAATTAGCCTGCAAGTGGGATACGACGACTCTTTTCATGTAGACTGAAGACAGCAAAACAAAACAGAACTGAAAATTTCATGAAAAGACTCACTGGTCAGTCATGTGCATACTAAAGACAGCAAACTAAAATGACGGCGACTGGACATGTAGCCGAACGAGATCAATGCTGGTAATCCCAGATGCAGAGATACTCGGTTTGCCGTATCTCCCGAAAGCAGAAATCGCAAAGAAAATGACTGGTTCTACGTAGATACTGCAGGCAAAATTCCATGGTGGGGCAGAGGTATACTTCAGTAAGTCTTCATTCCATATATAAGCCAGATAGACAGAAAATCATAGATATTAATCACATATTCATTATATCCTTAATCATGCTTCATATGACTTCTCCGCGTTGTGGGTATGCTTTAAACT
>UZAM01011369.1:874-11982 GCA_900618415.1 Soboliphyme baturini | reverse complement strand
TGACTCTACAATACCTGGTGTATTATGCTTTCTTAAGTTATGAAGACCTCTTTAATCATGGTCGTTGGTATTCAAGTTTGAAATTTTGTTGTCATTTACGGTAGCTAAGCATTTATGTAAAAACATCAAAATTTGTTACGCTGAATTCGTCATACTGTGAAGCCTAGAGAATCCGCTAAACTGACAGAAAAAGTTGCTTGCTGCCTAGAGTGCTGAACTTTGCACTAGCGTATCAATGATAAATTTCCACTGGAAATTAAAGTTCGAATATTTTACGCTTAAATATAAGTAAATATCGTCAAAGTATGCTATACTATGAATTATGAACTCTGCGTCAGCAGTATAGCATTATCAAAGTGACACCTGAATTCGTTGCAGTTGCTTGACTGGGTCCCTTAGTGCAGCAAAGTTGGAATCAGAAAATTTCTCGCTGTTGAATAAATATCACTCATGCTAAATTTAATCCACACGAAATGACGGATGTAATTTCATTAATGTCAGATGGAGTTTCATCAGTTAAGAAAAGATTATCTCCGCATCCTAAGCAATAACATTTTTAATTTGAACTACTCAAAACTCTTATGGGTCAGCTTGCGGCAGAAAAATATTTTTTTAAATTATATACATTTTGAGCAATTGATCCTTTTAGTTCATCATCCTACTTCCTCATTCCGAGCGGCTTGGTGGCAATTTTTAGGAGGTCACGCTCGAACTCACTTTCTGGAGATGATCAGTTTTTGTCATAACAATTGATTCAACTTAATAAGGATATTCTCACACTGTGCATTAGATAGGATTGGCTCAGTCGGTATTACGTCAGACTTAAAATTCAGACGAATCCTGGACAGGGTTTCTCGCCTGGCTTTTCCTGAGGTTAGAAAATGGGTATCACTGTGATGAATTAGTGAGAAAGAAACAGGAGAATAGGGATCATGTTAATCACATAGTGCTCTCGATTTTGCGTTTAAAAATGGAGCACTCATGGCTGATGACATGGAAGTGGAGATCAGCGTCCCCACGGTTAACTGCCTGAAAATAGGGCTGCTAGACTTGGTACCATCATACAAATGCCAAGAAGGTAATTATTCCAACCTTCCTTTCCTTCCCGTCTGAGCTGAGGTACTCTAATTGGGCGCTTGTAGCCTCTTGGGTACCACTCCGTCACTTCCGAAGGTTCATCGATTATCTGTCAGTCATTGGATGTGATCTGCCAATTAAGAGTTTTTTCTTGTTAAAATGATACCGCGTTCTGCTTTCCAGTGAGTATTCTTATTCCTTCATTTCATAGTTTAATCCTAATGGAAATTCCTAGCATCCTGCTTTCATAGCGCGCTGCAGGACTCTTAACATCTGTTCATTTTTGTTAATGCCAGTGTCTCGCAATTACATATAGGTAAGGTAAGATTATGTTTTAATGCAATGGAATAGTTCTATGTTTATGCAGGTTCTAACTGTAATCGATAATTTTCTATTTTCGGGAATTTCAGCATTTTTTCGGCATATTTTCCTCTCCGCACGCTATCCTCGTTTTCTAGCGAGTTTTGGGCCAAAGAAATTGTCCGATACGAGTAACCATTTTTCACGTAATTAATTAGCTCAGGGCATATGGTCAAAGAATTCTTGTTAAACAGTGTCAGCATCCAAGTTAATATGATATTAATTGCACTTAGTTGTAATTAATAACTTTGTCAGCCAATCAGAATAATTTTATTTTCTCAATGTTTAAAACTACTTATTTATTCTTTTTTTTAAATTTTGAGAATCATACTTGCGTTAAGATCTTTGCTTTTGTCTGATGCTGAAGTGGCATGTTATTACCACCTTTAATATTTATTGTCTACTAATTAATGATGAGCAATCGAATAGTTGATTTCCACAGAACGACAGTTTTCATCGAAAGTAACTTTCACGTGAACTGAACGAAAGTCTACGGCAAATTTTCGATCTCAGCAAACGAAGGCTTCAGTTTAAAAAATTTAACAATGAGGTAGGTGCATATTCCTGTCGCTGTAGTTGTCCTTAAAGGTCCTTGCTCATAAGCATCAAAATTGAAAAGTAACTCGTTTTCACTCAAATTGGAAACAATTTGTCGCAAATATCTTAACTGTATACATCCGAAAGCAGCGGCAACCATCGCAAGGACAATGATAAGATATTGCTTCAGCATAAAACTCCATGTGATGACCGAAACAAATATAAAATATTGAACTAGAAGCCGCGGCAAAACGTCCGTTCAGTATAATTTGGTTTGAACCGTATCTGATATGCTTAATTAACTGTTCAGGGCCAGTATACATGTCGCATTCGTCGTGTCTTTCTCGAGATTAAGTATGCTAGGCGGTCCGTATGTCATTCGTTCGGATTTGTCATCACGTTGTTTTTCTTAGACTTACGAATAAATCTGTGATGCCTTTTCACCTGGCTATTTTCTAGCTCATTATAAGCCATATCAGGAGGATGAATTGGCAAAAAAAACATTCAGGGATCATCTCTTGTTGCAACACTGTATTTCTTTTGATTTATGCAAAGTTACACGAGCTTTATGTAGAAAATACAACGCACCATGAACCCATTTTATTCAGTCACTTCGCGGAAGAGAGTCTGACTTACGCATCAGCGATAGAACTCAAATCCTGTCCTAGAATGTAACAGTAGCATACATGGCGTAGAGTCGGGCTACTTTAATCAGAGGGAAATATAAGGTTTTTTTGTGCCTGTTCGTTCTGCCCATGAAAATTCTGAACTTCCTGCAAAATGCAGAGCCGTGAAAGCTAAACCACTGACTTCATTGTTCCCAACGGATGAATTTAAGTAATTTAGAAGGATTTACTACTTTCACAATGACATATTAACGCTGCCCTTTAATATCTACCGTCGGATTAAAATTTTAGTTACTTTTTCGCTTTTGAACTGCAAAGCAAAATGCGACTTTTAATGCAGTACTAAGAAAGGAAACGCAAAGCAGTGGTCTGATGTCAACTTTCCGATTGGTCAAGTCTGTGGCGTAGAAGAAATTGACAGGATATTTGGTTGAATATCTTCAATCAGGCATGCAGAAAAACATAAGGCCATTATTTAACAAGTAGGGGAGGGATATTTTTTTAACTATAGCTGTAAACGTTGAAAACGGAATAACGCTTTAGGTTCCTTAAGTTCTGCTAAATAAGAATCAGTCTAGAACCATTCCATTATCTGTTTAATGTCCTTACACAACCTGCTAATGTTTTTTTTCGCACTTAACAATTCTCTGTCTTTTGGTAAATGAGTTTCGTATTTAATAATAACGAATAAAATATGTTAATCAGCTAAGCTTAAATGACCATAAGAAAGACGTATTAAAGTCAACTTTCGCATTCAGAACAAAATCACTCAAACACCCCTCTCTTGATTACAGTCGACCATCTTCCTCCGAATATCTAATCTAATAGTTTTCATATAACTAGTTATGGCCAGAATTGCTTTGTAACTTACCTTGATGTTAAGACATACCAGCGGTTCATACTTGTTGGTTCAGTCTGAAAGCACTTTCATAAACTGCCTCAGCGTTTCATGATGACCCAAAAGAAAAACTGTAAAATGACTGATCGCAGTATGATATATGGTAAGCTGAAATCAGTTAGTATACCACCATCTGATTGATGTAGGCTCCTTGACTCCCTCCTGATTTATCCGGGAAGCATTTTCGACCTTGATGAAAATTGAACTTTTATCGTTCATCAATTTATACTTTACATTTCCAAAGAATTCTGTTCTCTACAGGCTTTTTCATCCCATGATACATCAAAATCAAAAATATTTTCCTCCTACACATGATCGAAGTCAATTTTACTTCAAATCATGAACGACATAACAATTTTATGTATAAAATTTCTGAATCACGACTGTGCAACTGCCTTAATAAGTCGTTCTAAAACGTTAGCATTTTGTTGCTATTAAGTCATACACGTTAGCAATAACTGCTTTAATACTTCCATGCTCAATAGATATTGAATTCAGCTCAAGACATGACATACTGAAAGAACATCAACTGCGTTTCTAAGCAGATATATTTGAGAAAAACGACATATAAAAGATTGCATGCAATACGAAATGGCAACTGGAGAATGCATAATTGATCTGTTGTTAAAAACGCTGGAATAAAAACGAAATAGTACTATATTTTGCTTAGTTAGTGAATTTTGACTGCTTTTGCTGAGTTTCCAGACTGAAGTTCGTCGCGTACCCTGATTCTGTCGGCGCCTGATTTTCTTCAGAAACTGGGTTCAGCGAACTTTTGAACCTCAAATAAATCTGATTTTAATAAAATCCTTGAAAAAAATTTGTTCTTAAACTAGTTTACTTGTACGGAAACCATGATATCAGCAGCCGCAATCCAAAATAAAAGAAGCCAGTTGAAACTATTGAAACGAAGAACATTTGAAATGCAGACAGCGTAATTTTGGTGCTGTCCCAAATGCCGAAAATGCCTAAAATTCACAGATGCATTAAAGTTTACAAATGGTCTCATACGATATGTTTGCAATTCGCACTGCGTTCCTGTGAATCCCGCGAAACATTCGCATAAGAAGCCTGGCTCTTGGACTGTGTCCAGAAAGCAGATACCATTCATGCATGGCAATCTTACTGCACAAATATCCACGATAATGTCGCAGTGCAATCCAGTGATGCCTGTTCTGCACTGACACCTAATAAATATTAAACAAATCAACAATAGTCAAGCCAATTAGGGTTGTTAATATATTTCATATATAGAAACCGTAAAATGAGAGAAACACTCGAAGCCGTTTCGTTTTCGTAACTGAAAAGTGGTTTAAGACACTGTATATAACTTAACCAAAATCAGAAGATATCAGAAAACATTCAGCTGATGATATGAGCTGGTAGAATTTCTTTTCTTTACCAAGGCGGCTGTAAGAATCAATCTGATAATGCCAAAAAATGTACCTGCTGGTTGTTTTCGTATCTGATTTCTGTGATTAATGGCTACAATTGCGCTCACTGCAGTAGGGTCTTTTCTCAAACTGAAAAAATCACGCATATTGTGTGTAATTGTAATATCACATGCAAGGGAAGCAACAGTGGAAAAATGAAGCTTGTTAGAGCTTGAATCCCAGAAAACAGGGTCTCAGTTAAGTCGACTTTGACGCGAATTGTCAGTCATTCAAAGCTATGATGAAATGAATGTAAGATTTTGGTATAGTGCTAAATGAAAAACCAATCGGGCTACGCGAAAAAGTTTTCAAAACAACTATTTTCATAATGCAACTTTTAGCAACATTAAAACAACGAGTATGCGATGAACTGAGAAAAATTATAGCATAGAGCTGATTTGCCAACGTGTAACAGTGGTCATTTCTTTCCATTTTCGGAAATAATTTTAGCGTCGTTTGGATCATTAGTCTTCACTATGGAAATGCTGACCCTCGTTTAAAAAGCTTAGCGCACGAGGAAAATATTTCCCAATAAATTCACTCAGGAAATACATTCGTTTGTCAAGCCATACTTCCATTCGTATTTCTAATCAAAGTGCCATTCAATCCAGATGTACTTTAAAGACACAACGTACGACGTGACCCGTTATCTCATCGTCTGGAAGAAACTTAGAAACAGAAAGAATACAAGTAGGATTTCACCTTGGTATGAAATCTCTTATTATGAAGGCGTTCCATGCTTTCCCTGGAACAGAGTTTGAAATCGTCGAAATAAAAACAGACAGGGCAAGAAATGCCTGACCCGTAGTTCATTCTGAATATTTTAAAAGAAAGTAGTGCTTTTAGAAAATAGAATGAGGTAGACGCAAGCAATTTGAACATATAAATTATGGTATTACGACAGTTTTGACACACAGGAGGCGGTGCTTTCCCAAATGAAAGAATAATAATAATGGCTCAGAAACAAACCTTAAGTGATAATGGATCGGCGCGGTTTGGAGAAAAGTGAAAATCAGTGGGGAGATGGAAGAATTTATTAGGGATTTAATAAAATGGAGAAAATTATATTTCGCAGGGATCCCTTGTAGAAAATAGTGCTAATAAAAGGAAGTTAGCGCTCATGACATCATTTATTTTAGCGTTTATTACATCTAAAACGAGCATATAAGAATGTATTTTTCATTCTACTTTTGAAAATTTTTTAAATTAGCAACCGATAACTTAATGTGCGTCACCTGTATGTATAAGCGTCGTTTGGTATACAAGTGCCGTGATTTTTGCATTCGTGGCTGTCACACGGATGAATGGTCGCATTGCAGAAAACTCCTGATTGACTTTTGTCACAGGCGCAGCTAAAAGCACAACAGGCCATCAGTAGAACAAGTTCATTGGCGTCATAAATTTTCTCAGTGCACGAAACAAATTTTGAGTAACATATCTGAAGATACGTGACGCTAATGAAGCTTCCAGTGAACATAAAGTTAAATAGCTTGGACCTTCATCGTACCCCTAAAGAATACCGTAACTATTATCATTGCTGCTACCTGCATCTCAAATGTATAGTAGTGCTGTGGCAATCAGAACACTGCACAAATCACTGTTTAAAATACGCTTAACAAGGCGGCAAACTTGCAGGTAGTGGCGTTGGCAGTACGAAGAACCAATAGCGAAATGCTTTTACCACGTGTGCTGTTAAGATTGCGCCCGCAAAAAAGAGATGTCTGATAGTCTTCATTTAATGATGATCTTCGTTTAATTCTTCATTCATTTTTCTGATGATCTTCATTTAATTTTGTCATGTGAAAGAAAACCTGTGGAAGACAAGATGCGGAATGTAACATCGTCGTGAAAAATGGAAACGCCTTCAAAACTGGTGAAGTGTAGAAAACAATGATATATTGAACAAAAATAGAATAACTGAAAGGAGCAATTAGTTCACCAGAAAAAAAGTCTTGTAATTCTAGAAATAAAATGTGAATTTGGAAGGAAAGATTATGATAAATAACGGTAGATGTGGAAGATACGAGAAAAAACCTTCCTATCACATATGTGGAGATTAATATGATGTTTCTTGACATGCCGGTGTGTAGAGGGCAGATCTACTGACTGTAAAAGTAGTTCCGAAACGACAAATGACAGTACGTAAAATGAACCAACTTGGATACAAACCATATCCTCAGTATTACGACTTCTATCACAGCCTTCCTTTTAGGCAAGTAGAACTGGGGTTCCTGGAAGAATACATATCTTGCAGTAGCGAATTTTTCTATTCTGACGACAAGCAAGGCCGTTGTCATTGTAATTAGAAATGTAGTTACTTTTAAGAGAATGTGTGAAATATAAGTCGTGATGTTGGTTGTCCACTAATTTGAATATTAATAAAAATGGCTCACTTACCATGCGTAGGGCTATGTGTCGATTTCAACTTCTTGACGGATATTGTGATTATATTTCATATGCAAAACTGAATGAAACATCAATGCATGCTTACACGTAGCCACGATGATAATCTTCTCCAGTTTTACAGATGCCCTTAAATTTGTGGCATGGAACACACACTCCAGCCTCACTGCATTCATTCTTTTCACATTGTTCGTCGCTACCGAAACCGCGTTCTTTCCAGCGACATAGTTTACCTAAAACGACATGCAAAAAACCGAAAGAAAGCGAGGAAGAGATAATCCTTCTGTCATGCAACAGATAAGATGAAAGATTTTATTGCTGAGTTGTAATTCGAAAAGTTTAAAAAGTAAAGTTTCCTCTGTTGCAATTTATAGTTTATTTTGTGCTTAGCTCTTCACATGTGCAACATGTTTATTTAGACATACCTTTGCTTAATAGCAATCAGCGCAAAAGTAAAAATACTGTTATTTTATTCAACAAACGAAATAATTTTTCTTGACAAGCAAAGCTGAGGCGACGATAATTGAAATAAATTCCGAGTAGTCTTAACAAACGCTATTGGCAGTTGCTTTACCTAAAATTCAGTTTCCTTGCCTCGTGGTAAAGTTACTAAAAGAAGGTATTGTGAACATGCATCGAACCCGATGCCAAGAGGTTCAGCAATGAAATGGAGCCGTTAGCGATTAGCCTGCGCATATGTTGCATCGTATTACGTTTAGAGAGTTGGCAGCGCGAACCCGGCATGTTATGCTTTCCTTGATCGACAGACGGTAGTCAAGAAATACCTGCCATTCCGTTTGGTTCGCCAGTAAATCTATCAGTCTACCGAGTCAAATTGTCTCAAAGCATGATAAGTTTTGCTTCACACGTTGACCAGCCCATTGCTAATCACCTTATTCGGCATTTGTGATAGGCCATTTCGCTGCCTTTTACTTTCGCATAAAAATATCCGGAAGTTCGCAATTTGTAGAAACATATCCAATCGATTGAAGATGTTGCGCTCATGCAACAATTATAAAACTGTAATGCACCACAGCATAATGCATTAAATTATTGGTATGTCATACCATTATCAAAATGAGCGAAACTATCTCAACTTAGTCATATGCTATTGCGGCACCGTGTTTTGCTCCTGAGTGCCTAAAGGCTACCTAGGAGTCAGCAGCTTGATGGTAACACTTGTGGTGCATGTAAGCACTTGACAACGTGTTATAAGGAAAATTACGTAATTGCACATGGAACTTCCATCCGGACTGCTGGAAACTACATCTAATCCTTTGTGTTTTCGCCTATTCAGAACGTGTGATTGAAAAATATTTCAAAAGTGTAGCCAAATTCTTATGAAGAAGAAATATTAGTTACCTGCTACCCCTTCCTTGCAGTGGCACACCTTTTCAACTTTAGAGCCATCTTTAGCCGGCACAACAGCGCAATCGCGATCGTTGGAACATGCGCTTTTGGAAATGCAAGGATTTTTGAACTCGCAGAACGGGCCCATGTGGCTCGAGGGACATCTGATCAAAAGATCAAGTCAGAAAAAAATGATACGCGAAATGAGTTACTTGCAAGTAAAGGCTCGTGAAGTACCCATATGGAGAACGGCCGTTTCTATACATTGTCCGTTGTTCTTGCAGCGGGTTGAGTAGTTCATGGATCCATCGGCATTGCAACTCGCATAATCATACATGCAAAACTTTTCGAACGGCGTCAATTCGCACGCATTAAATTTTTTCATACAGTTTGCATCACCTGTCCATGGAGGAGTGCAATTACAATAGGGAATTGCGCGACCCTCTGGGCTCTAAAGATAGACAACAGATGACGAATTGAAGATTGCGAAAGTAGAAACTTTTAATGCAGAACGCAAGTGCACGAAACGCCGTGTATCTGATGGCTGTTAAAAATCTGCTGAAAGGACACATTAAACGACGAATGGACTTTAAATCAACTTGGTGCTAAGTGGGGTGGTGTTTGAGAGTATAGCAGGGACAACTACGATATTTAGTCCCTTCACTATGAAGAAGTTGGGGACGCATAATTAAGCCACTATAAAGCAGTTTGTACAATCTATTCAAGAATAAAAAATACAAAATCTCGGTGATTTCATTCATCGCCCACACTCTCTGCAACATCGAGGAAAAGTGCGCACAACTCACAAAATAACTTCCGTATTAATCTTATTGCTCATCTTTATGTCCGTTAATTTCATATTTACACTTATTTATCACTTGCAGCGGAGAGGCACAGCTGAATATCTCAAGTGACAAGCTAATAAACCTGATGATTACGACCATGGATGAAAAAGGCAGCTCAGAAAAAAATAATAAGCGAAGCCGCATTTTGCGCAGAGACCAGTGAGTAGACCGATTCATAGCTAAATCATACATAACATACAAAACGTTGCTCACGCCAAAGGAAAGCACGTGAAACCAGGAAACGTTCAACGAAATTGTGCTGTCCCTCTCTATTGAGAGGACGGTGTTGCACTGTTGCATCTGCAATATGTCGCATCCAGACAGCTATCTGCAATATCCTTACCTTTATGGCAAACCCGCATAGACTTTCAAGCGCGTTAACACGAGGCTATGTTCGAACCTTTAAGAAAGGTATTCGTTCAAAAGTATGTTGCTAATGAACAGAATTCAGCATCCATTTAACTAAATACTCGTCCTTGCCAAAACACTTAAACGAATTCTGATAAAGTGCCCTACAACTGATCAAAACGCTCAGGGTCGCCTTTTTATCGCCTTTCTTCTTTGGAAATCCTTCTCAAGTCGAAAAGAGCGTTAAATCCATGACCAAGTTTTGCATAAATCCAAAATATTTTTCTTAACAGGTTGACTTAAAATGAGGGTTTGACACTATCAAGAGCATTTTTGCTGTTGCAATGACTAACGCAACCCTTTAGACTCACGGACGGAAAAAAATGTGAGGCAGTTTGAATGTTACGAATGATTTACTATCATCAGTACCCTTCCCAATAAACTGTTACTTCTGCATCACCATAAATTACCGGGTTATTAATGAGTAAACACCATATGTAAAGCACGACACGTTTAGATGGCAATAATGTTTAAGTGCATCTAATCCTGTGCGTTCAAAATTTTAAGTGGCATGGTTCGAACCGAGGTCCTTTGAAAATTGTCTAGTTGTCTTCAGAAATCGAACATAGGCATTCATACACTGAAATAGCTAAATAGCAAAGATCATATAAAATGAATAGACGGCCAGGGTTTCTGTCTATAAACTGCCTAGCGATTTTTTAAGATCCATCAGTACATAAGTCATTGTAGTTTAACATAAGCTATCATAAATACGTCTTGCATCATAGCATCCGTTGATATTTATTGATAATAACATATCCTTGACCAGCGAAAACGGTGAAACCAACGTAGCAATGTCTCGGTTACCATCGTTTATTGCATAGCAGCCATTTGGATAGAGAAATATGTCATTGTATTTACTGCTTGTAGCATTAAGAAGTTATTACTATGGGTATTAGTTATCAACTTAGCAAGCAATGAAAACAGTTAACAAGCGATGACTCCTACACTCCTCATATAAATGCTAGCAGTAGTCTCGGTGTCAATTTTCATGATTGAAGCTAGAAAGTTCAAGTTAATCGAGTCTGGCCTCCTGTTTCCTAAGGATCAAGCAGGTCAGAGAACTTGAGGTATATGGGAGATTCCATGAAATTTGTCAGGGCACAGACATCTTGTGCGTAATGCATATTTGTGTCGCATAATTTGTTTAGCGCGTTGACGTAGAACTGAT
>UZAM01011361.1:2790-15599 GCA_900618415.1 Soboliphyme baturini | reverse complement strand
AAACTGCGATGACTGCAGGAAAGACACCAGCGGACTGGAGAACGGGTGTTATTGTACCCGTATTCAAGAATAGAGACCACAAGGAATGCTCCAATTATAGGGGCATAACGTTATTGAGTCTCCCAGGAAAAGTCTACGCAAAGGTGTTAGAAAGGAGATGTCGTGAAATAGTTGACCTCAGGATCCAAGAGGAGCAGTGTGGCTTCCGGCGCGGTCAAGGCACCTCTGACCATATATCACCCAACGATGACAACGAGCTGATTGAGGTAACATAGAGCTCGGTGTGTTTCTTTTCGTCATGCCGTTCAATTCGTATTCTTATGTCTGTACGCATTTGCTATCAATTTTTGTAAAATCCAGGTTTATGCCTAAACTGCGCTGCGACACCTTGCATTGTAGTATCCTGCACAATTCACGTTTAAACTGGCCTTATATGAGACTTAGGTTAGTCTGTGTTTTTGTACTGAAAATTCAACGAAACCCTGAGTATTTATTTTTATAGCGCCGGCCTACGTCTGGGGCTACATAAAGCATAAACGTGACAGCGACGCTAAATATTTCTCTTTTCAAGTTTATATCGTAGAGTTTGTTTCTGGTGCATAATTCTTTCAAGACCAAATTTCACGGGGGTATTTCACCGTTCCTTGTTTTTGTGGTCATGATACGTGAGCCTGTAGTCAAAAATACGTCTCGATAGTTTATTCGCAACAACAATTTCTTTCTTATTTTGGGCGAAAATCGAAAAATTGGAGTTTCATACCTCAAGGTGCAATAAGTCATACTTGCATTGCGCTAAAGTAGCATGTTGAACAGTCAGCTGCTATAGCCGGGTTGCGACCTGAAAGGAGAAGCAGCGATAGAAAATGAAGATCGAAAAATTGACAATAAATCTGTTTAGAGGAGTTTTTACATTTCCTGTTTCACAGTACAGTGTATGAGACCAACGCTGATTACCACAGATGTTTATGTTTCATACTACGAATCGAGAATAAATACATCTATGGCTATCCAGACAGGACCAAAAAGTACTTTAAAAGCTACCTTTGGCACTCCTCTAGTTTCAAAATCACGCAGTGTCCTTAACTAGTGAAGCGGATCATTTCCTTTGACTCATACTCTAGCGATTATTCCTTCTGACTCTTTGTCTCCAAGCATTGATGACCTTTTGCCTCATAAACCCCGTTGCACATGTGCTGTACTTTTGTAAAGTTAATATCCGCTAAAACGTATCAAACAAAGGGTTTGGAATACAGGATGTCAGCTCTTAGACAGAACTTTACGCTAGATGCTTTGTGATTTTGTTTTTTTTTGTCTTCGGCAGATATCAATATATAATTATTGAACTTCTGATGATGAACGAAACCTTAGAACCTTCAGAATTCATTAGTTTGACAGAAGTTTCACACTTTGCTCACGGAAAACTTCTCGTAGATACATAGCTTGCTATGTTGGATGTTACAGTTGATGAAGATGACAACGGTCCAATAATATAGAAGCAAACGCGCGCAACAGGACTACACGTTAACTAATGATTATCGATCGGCGCGAAACATCTCGCGCCAAAACGGCCTGCGCGGAATCGGGCAACTCCGCTTTTCAGACATGTCACACGGGGTTATACAGGATACCAAATACGTGATCATGTTCTTCACTGTTCACCAGTTATGATACCATGGTTATTATGCATAGAACAGTTCGCATCGAATGCGAAGAACTTGCATTCTTCCTCGTTGTCTTTCTATCGATTCTATAATTCCATCGGTGATGTTGATTTCTACCAGAACACCAACACCGGCCTGAGCGCGAGTCGTGGTATTGATGTCTGAGTCGAATAGCTGCCATCCGTTGAGGTTCAGGAGGCCAGAGCCTTAGCGTTTCGTTGAAGAGGGTCCAACAATGTCGAGTTGGTACTTCGTGGCCTCATCAGCTAACTGTTGCTCCTTTCCTCTGAGTGAGGATATGTTCCAATTTCTGACTTTAAGCTCCCATTAGAAGTGTCGTTCTCTTGGGCCCTTTTCTGGCGTGCTATAATGGAATCGCTTGCCCGCCTCCTCCGTTCAGAACGGGTAGCGGCTCCGCTACTGACTGGCATTTTCGTCGTCGTTCCTTCAATCTTAGTCAGCCGTCGTTGTGCTGCTACGCCCCCAGCTGGCAGAAGGAGATGAGCAAGTTCTGATTGCCGACTTTTCACAGTCTGCCTTAGTCCTCCAACAGCCTGCACGGTCCTCAGTAACCCAGGCGACGACCGAGCAGGTATAGTTTAGGTAACGTCAATACAATGAACGGCAGGTGGCTAAGTTTTACGGATACTTGCCACGATCTCCAATCCTCCTCCTTTCTCAACGGGGCTTGGGACCGGCAACGCCGGAGTTCCATCTTGTGAACCTAATCAAGGCATACTGTCACCGGAAACGAGCCACAGTCTAGGCCTACGGTGCAATAAAAAGCTTGTTTAATGCTGCTTGAGGCGTTTTACAAGACGCTCAATCGAGTATGCTATTTAACTTTGTCACTCACTGAATAAAGTGAAAAACTGAAGAATTTCGCCGGCTTCCTTGTTAGTTCTCTTTGTTATATCACAGATCATGACTTCGCCAACGGCATTTTCATTATGTCATCCAGATAGGACAATTCCCGTTACAACCTTAAACCAATCAGTCATGTGGTTGCATCCCTAAAACGTCCGACTCACATTTCACCCATTCGCATGCATCTACATCCGCCAGCCAAAAGGAGATACGTTGATGGAAGGAAAGTAATAACGACTAGAAAGAAAAATAAACTGAGGCAAGGAGGTCCGAGAAAACATTTAATGAAGCTGTCGTTTAGACCAGTCCCGCGGATCCGGTGTCGCAGGGGACAATGGAAGGCATGAAATTACGTCCTGGGTAACATTAGGAAATTAGTGGAACCCTTTCGTTATTGCGAAATCTGATTCAACGCTAGAGTGCATTGCATCGAAACACAAAATATTTGCAATAAGGCTTTAAAGAAATTGGCATCACCGCATGAATTTTGGTTGAATCAAACTGAAAAACATCGACTTTCGCCCTCTCTCAACTCTTGACAAACTCCTACTTACGGATCAGCTAGTTCAAGCACACAATGTATGGTTTCACATCAGTCATCCATTCAGGCCTGCTGACATGCGACTTCAGGGCGCTAAAATGATTGCCGGCACAAGTCCATAAAATTGGTCATCCTTTGCACAATGATTTGATATAGCGATCTCCCACAGCATTCGCATCGGGAAGAATATCCTGAAAAATAGCATTCGTTTATCGCATGACCAACTCATCCAGTGACTGTGATAAATTTTACAACTGGATCTATGTATGCCAATGTCTTTGCTAGAATAAAGTTGCATAAAAAATTATAACCCCAACCTCAACTCGCGTTTTACGAAGGCCCACCAAAGCTAAGCAAGAATACTTGAATTTGGTCAAGGTCACATGAACATCGTCCATTTCGCCTCTATTATCTGTTTCTTTCGGTTTTACTGATTGTTCGATTATTCACCAAGTTAGTTCTTAAATCCGCAAATCAGCTTTACTTCGTGATACTGTGTTGATTTCATGATTTTTGGTCTGGGAATGGGCTTATGCTTTCGGTATGGCTTAAAATTGAACAGAGGATTGATCTTCGGCTTGTATTTACTCTTAGGCTTCGGCTTAGCCTAAGACTAAGGCCGATAACATGATTGTTCGGAGACCAATTTTTAAACTAAACTTTGACTAAGATACGGCTCATGTTCAAATTTAATCTTATACTTAGGCCTGAAGAAAAACTCAAGTTTAAGATCAGTGTTTGGCTTAGGAATAATTTTAGTCTTAGGCTTGCGTTTAAGCTTGCACTTTAAGCTTGCACTCAAGCTCATGCTTCGATTAGCGTTAGACATGTGCCCAAATCTTGGCTCATGATTTGGCTTCGGTTTAAACCTATTCTTACGCTTGAACTTTGGTTAATACTAAGGCTTTGGTTTAGGTACATTTTGCGCTAACACCTAAGCGTGAAATTAGGTTTAATCTGAATCTCAGGTTGAAATTTACGCTTGAGCCTGGTCTCAAATTTAGGATTGTACTTATACTTATATTCAAGCTTACGTTTAGACGTAGGACTGGAATGAAGATTTGACTTAGACATTTTTTAAGCGTTGGGTTTTGCTCAAACTTAAACGTATGTTATCGTTCACGCTTATGCCGGGACATAGGTTTAGGCTTAATTCCATCTTCCACTTAAGTCTATTAATAATTACAGGTTGATGCGTATGACAAGCCTTAACCTTGGCTTTTAGCATTGCACCGAAGCTGAAAGTTAACGTTTAGGATTAGACAGACAGCACCTTAGACTTATACTTAATTCTGCAATGCCATTCTGCAACGCCCGTCAGTCAGCAAGTTAATAGTTCAAAGAAATGGTCAGGTGTTCTTCAAGCATTGCGAGATCTAAAAATAACTGCAGGAATATTTAATGACGGACGGGAAGCCTAGATAATGATTTGCTTGCGACCCCACTGATTATCAAAGATATTACGAGAGGGTAATTAACAGTCTAAAACAAATCGGAAGGTGGGCGGCTACCGTTAAATAGAGTGCAAGGCACTATCAGATGTAAATGTATTGGACATTTCCGTTTATATAGCTGCCGCTGTTTCATAGTAAGTATGGTTCTTGTGCAAACCAGTGTCGCTGCAGTTAGCGATACGTCTGAGCAGCGGAGAAACTCCAAGGTAGGCTGCGTGGCTCTGCCACATGCTTCTGATTAAGCATGAGTTTAAATGTATATCTGAACTTAGGCCAATATGAATTATGCCTAAGATTAATTTTGGGCTCAATCTTATGCTTCTAGTTATCCCTAACTTAGGTTAAGCTTTAATCTAAGGCGCACATTTACTATAAAAGTTTCAGCTAAGATTAAGCTCTTGTTTCCGTTTGTACTTAAAGTTGGACACACCCATTCGGTGAGACAGATAACCTGGAGTAGATTGACGATTCAGCTCGACATTAATCTTACGCATTTCTAATGCTTAGCCTTGAACTTAAACGTAGATTTAAACGTAGTGCGGGACTTTAGATTAGGCTTGAAGAGACCTGAAAAAAAATAATGATGCTGGGCTTAAGAAATGTGACGCTTGTCACGCAGTATATAGCTAATTTAAATCTTGGTTCTAGCGTTTTGTGCGATCCATGTCCGTCTGCTACAGGTCATCTCATTGAACTAGTTGCTGTTAGGGAACTGTCGCCCCGTTTCTGCTAGAGGTATTCGATTTTCTTCCAGGGGATTTCATTTTGCAGTATGCAAGAACGCATTATTTTTCCTTCGTTACTCGCGTTACAGTTTCTGTTGTGATAGTACAAGTGAAATTTTTCTCCGTACATTAGAAGCTTGTTTATCGGCTCCTTGTAGAATGCTTTTATACCATTCTCTATGCATATGCTTGCAGAAAAATACATCTGGATGATTTTGAGGGTGTGATGCTTTTCAGTTGTATACAGAGCATTTCTAGGCATGATGTCTTATGCTGACAAGGGTCAACATTAGTAGCCTACTTTTTGCTAATAATGAAGCCGACTACTCTGACTGTTTCTGCGCATTTTTCCCCAGCTTGATTATGCTGCCTAGCTTCCATATTTTCTTTGGCTAGTGGCTTCGATAAATTATCCAGCCTCCGAGTTTGTCGCAAGTTATCTTTCGATATCTCCAATATCACTGATAATTGTTTCTTTCACGTGAGTGTAATGCAGTTGGAAGTACACATCACAAACGAAATCCTTAGATTATTTCGTTTATTATATGGTGATAATGCTAAAAAACAGTATGCATCGCACTGTATTTCAACCGAATATAAAAATCTCTCAATTAGATAGTGATATTTAGAGTACCGATATTCAGGATGGTGATTCGCAGGCTTTCATTCAAGTCAGGTAAAGCCTGGCTCAACACATACCATCAGCTGCGAGAAACAAAACGACTTCCAAATGAAGTCAACGTTCCTCCTAACCTTCATAAAAACTCGTGATACACGGATCGAAAAGTCGATGCTTGTCAATAATTCAATTGGCCATATTTTTGCATTGTGTTTCAACAGAACGTGTTATATGCCATTTTATAGAGGGACTTCCATGCCCATTTTTTTAGCGATGTGGTACATGAGATTCGTAGCAATCACTTGTCAGTCGAACTTCGGATTACCGTCTAGAAAGCGGAAGGTAATGAGACTCGTTTCCACATGCTGCTATGGCCATTACAACCATTCACGCAATAGTTGAACTCGCAGCAGCGTAATGTACTTCCTGATCTTGTCTGACTTAAGTATTTCATTTGAGTTTATTGCCAGACACTTTGATAGTATGGATAAACATTCCGGTAAATTATCTTTCCATATCGTTGTCGGAGTCACCGCTGCATAAGTTTGGAAAGTTGTATTAGAATCAATGTAGTTTACTTGATATTAATAAGTAATTGTCATAATAAAATTATTGTTCGTAACTACAGTTACGACTACTGTAATTTTGTTTTTGAATAGCTCGATAATTCGAAAAATATCATTAACGGAAAGTTGGTTGTTGTGTCGTTAACGATGGTTGTAGAGTTTGCGAAGTGTTTTGGAAAGTGTGACAGCAGGAGGCCTCAAACTGCAAATTAACATGTCGAGCATATTCTCGAATTAGCCATACGCGTGATTGGGAGATCAAATCGAATGGAGGCCGTTAAGAAGGGAAAGTCCATGGTGGACAACACAGCTGGCAGCGATTCGGACGAAGATGGAAACCAAGTGCTCGAGGAGAGCCCATGTGGCCGGTGGCAGAAGCGACGAGAAAAGGTAGGTTGATTTTCTTTTTTATTAACTGTCAATTGCATCTGCTCATTCTGTTTCCTGAGCAATGTTCGTTATGTACAGGTGAGCCAGAGAGACGTACCGGGCATCGACGCGGCGTATTTGGCCATGGACACGGAGCTCGGCGTTGAGGTCGTATGGAACGAGGTGGAGTTTTCCGAGAGGAAGTTGTGTAGCGCTGAAGAGGTAATTGCTCCATATGCAATAGACGTGTCGATTCGATTTATTTTGTTTTAAGATGGTATTGCTTGTTAGGTAAGCCGTCATTTAGGTTTTTGCTACCTTTTCACTTTCGATTTTAGTTTGTTCAAAGGCATTAACTTATAATTTTTTGACATCTGGCAAAATGAATGCGACCGATGATTACTGATATTATTTTATAAGTATGTGCATGGTTTTCTAGGATAAAATTCGTAAGGTGTTTGATCGGTTGATGCAGCTGAACCACCCAAATCTGATCACGCTGCACAAATACTGGATCGACACAAAATCGGACAATCCGAGGGTGTGCACACGATTGCTTATTGGCGATGCTGGTGATGAAAATTGATTTTAGGTTATCTTCATCACAGAATATATGTCGTGTGGTTCGATGTTCCAGTTTCTTAAGGTGACTCGTAAAGGCAACAAAGCCCTGAATATCAAGGTACTACGGCGGCATGTGACACTGATATTGGCTTTCAGCTTAACCTACTACTCTCCGTTGAATTGTAGTCATGGAAAAAGTGGTGTACGCAGATTCTGTGGGCCCTGGAATATCTCCATTCCTGCGACTCACCGGTTATTCACTGCAACCTGTCGTGCAACACCATATTCATACAACATAATGGCTTGATCAAAATCGGATGTGGTATGTGTTCTGTGCACCCGCCATCTGTTTAACTTTCATATCTTGACTTCACGTGTTAGTTTTTGCAGTGGCTCCGGACGCTATCCGGCAGAACGTGAAAACATTCACGGAGAATTTGAACATGATGCACTACATCGCCCCTGAATACGAAAGCAAGTGCTTTTTATCACTCTTTAAAACGATGAATTTGCGATAGAGCAATTTGTAGTTTCAGCTTGTAACCTGTTATCACTATCAAATGTTTATTTACCATTTATTTATGCAGACTTTTTGTCCAAGTTTCCTTAAACTACTTAATTAAGCAGTTTGATAAGCACAGTGAGAAAATCTGATTTAAGTATAATTTATCAACCCCTCACTGTATTCTAATGTTGAATCAGCTGAAATGGTTAAAACACTCAAATGTAAATCAAAGATCAGAGGTCTGACTTTACACCCTATGTGAACGGAACGAAACAGCGATCAAAACAAGTACTGGCAAGAAGAGTCACTGGAAATTTGACTTCGTTGCCTATCTGAAACCAATAGTTGATGTCAGAATTCTGAGTACCCCACCTGAGTTATTTGAAAATACAATGAAAAGCAAGTCTTTGCACAGTTACAATCTACAATATTTTAAGAAGGGCTTTAAGTGAAAGTGAACCTGCTTCGCGAGTTCTTTTTAAAAACTTATCAGTAAAGACTTTTATGCACTGAATTGCCTCATCTTTGAGATATAAATTCTATACCATTTTATCGTGATGTTTTAGAACCGGTCAGAAACAATTAATGAAAATCGAATTTACTCTGTGCTGCAAAGCTGAGGCAATAGTGAAGATGATTCTATTTGAAATGTTCCTTGGTAGTAACTCAGTTGAAACTCTCAACTGAGTTTGTAGAATAAGCTGTGACATTCGAAATTTATTTAATGAGTCATACAGGTGGCTTAGTATATATCCGAAGTATCTCTTCGCAGTCGATAGCAGTTACAATGGATACTCAGAAGGTGCATACCAAACAGTTGTTAAGTATCTTCACTTCAGCAATAATCTTTTTCCATGATTTACAGGGACGAAACAGGGATAAGGCTGTAATAAAGTTCTTTAGTATACTGGGACGGAAACAGCAAATTTTCAGCATGTATTCCTCATCTTTTTATATAACTCAAAGTTTGTATGCATATGCTAATCTCCTGCGTAACATTTGATCTCCTCTCCTGAATAGCACGCAAGTATTACTCTGGATTAAGTTATTAAGAGCATCTTGTTGTTCCGAGATATCGATCTAACTTCTTTTTCAGGGATGTTACAGATATCGATAAAGAATCACATGACTGCTAAATAAAGCTGTGATGCTTTTTCATGTTTTAGTGTCCCACATTTCAGAAAGCTTTTAGCTGATCAGTTATGGAATCAGAATCAAAAGGAATTTTTGAGGATTTGTGGTTAATTCAACTTCTCGAAAATTTATTAAGAATATAAAATGCAAATCTACTTGATCTTGTAGCTTTTGAAGAGACATTTTATTTCGTATTACAGGATGCAGTGCAGTTTTCCAATTGTTAGAAAAGTAGGGAATTGAAAACTTGAGCGTTAAAATTCTTTGAGAAGTATGCAGTACATAGATCTAGATGTATGAAGATCCACTTTAAGTAAACCATTAAATTTCGAATGGTTGTTTCTCAAGCGGCGTGAAAAAAATATTATCCAGTCTAATTACCTAGTGATTTCGCCAGATGAAATGCATTTGAATGCTAACTTGTTGGTGGTCCGCTGACGACACTGAAACGAAGGGTAGAGTCAAAAGAGTGAATATTAAAATAATGAATGATGAATTCGTACATCCAGCTGTGATTTCTATTTGCAGTTATTAAATGGACGAACTCACAGAATATGTGGCAGGGCCGCTAATTGTTGTGGTCTATTACGTCTGCTCGAAGATTAGTTACTAGTGTCTTACAGTATGGAAGATGTATGCGAGAATCGTTGACATTGTTGAAAACAAACCCTCTATAGCAAGAAGAACCGTATTTTTTTTTTGATAGAACGTAACTTGTAGCTATGTTTGACTGCTAAAGTGTATTTTTAGCTAGAAAAGATGGTGAATGGCTCAGATTAACTACTAAGAGAGAAACAAATTCAGAGTTTTCATCACGAATTGATCATTCCCTGATGATGGCCAATGTAGATTCGATAGGAACATTGAAATTCTTGTGTACAAAACATTTTTTTTATTGTGCTGCCAACCTTTGAATCGGAAGACCTGTATCATTCGTCGGCGATGGTATGGTGTCCACGTGACTACAAGAGAACATTCGATAGACTTTGGCTCAGTTCAGACCGTGAATTTAAAACGAGCATGACAGTTTGTGATGACTAATCATGCGATCATTCAGAAATGTTTCTTTTGTTAACGGTAGCAAGAATCTTTCAAAGAATTGAAGAACACCCTACAGTTACTACACGATGTTCATTCTATTGGGTGCCCTTAATAAAGTGGACACTTCTTACTGCTGGTTTAGAAATGATGATCGATGCAGCACCATAAGCTTCATGAAAGAACTTCACAAATTATGTTAATTTGAGACGACATGTTAATAGTTACGGACATTCTTTTCTCAGTTTTTCTTATTCGGTGGCGCGATTCACGAGGTTGACAGTTTCCCAGGTATTCCAAGCGCCCAGGTTAAACTATCTGTGAACGTTTAGGATGGACCTTCTGTCTGAGAATGTTCTGAGGTTTGTTGACGATGCAAAAACTGCTAAGTTATCATTGCTTCATTGTCATCTGCCTCGGTTAGGAGGGATGACATTGATGAAACACTTAATGATGTCAGATTGAGTGACATGGGTAAATTAGGTTGAAAATGAAACCAAGAATTTTCACCACTGCCTTGTAATACCTTCGGCTTCCTGCGGTATTTTGCTCAGCGACCAAATATGACCAAAAATAGTACCTTGGTTTGCTCGTATGCAAGTCTAACGTTTGATATACGCTGTAGAGAGCGATCAGTAATCGAAGTATATCTAATGCAAAGGTTAAAACGACTGAATACTTACCACGAAGTTAACTCGTGGTTATTGACTCATTTTGCTAGCAGTCAATCAATTTTTATTGATTCAGTTCGAAGCGATTATAGATCTGGAGCAGTTCTTTAAGGAGGCATAGGTTTTGGAAACCTGAATCGGTGTTGTTTTTTCAACGTACTGACTGGTTTTAATAGCTCCGCTACTTTAAATAAAGAATCATTCCAGGCGTTTGACAGTTTTTGCATTGAATAATTTCTATTGCTTATGGCCTTAATGCAGTCAGACAGTTCTTTCACAGAAGACAGATCTATTATCCTGAAAATGGTGGTCTTCGGAAGACATTCTTTATCAAACTCTTCCTGGCTTTGACCATTTTCTGTTTAACAGTATTATGTTCTGAGTGCGGAAGCTCGCAAAAAAATTCAGTTAACCGAGGCTGATTATTTTTTTCTGGAGAAGTTACCTCAGAATCGTTTCTCGTTATCCTGTATACCTTGTGAACATAGGACACGATGCATCGTATGCATGCATGTGTATAAATGAACGTGTCATATAATTGCGCTCCAAGTGTCATTAAGCACAACTGAAAGTGCTAGTTAGGCAGAAAGATGACTTCATGCATACTAATAACGAGGTTAAATTGTTTTTACCGTTTTTCGTACCATTGGTGCCTTAAATATCTAGTATGTAGTCAACTGGAAGTTTGATTATACAACACAGCGAAAGGCGCGAGATCGGTGTTAGGACAGTTACGTTAATAAACTATGACCTTTGCTGATGCCGGCGTTAAACCGTTCAGAAATCGGCGGCCCTGTCCGAACGAGTTGTTTCGTATATGTTCCCCGTGGCCTCCCTCTGGGCCGCCACGAAGGCGACGGTGGGTCCCGTTGGGAATTTTACACCTGCATCGAGAGTACAGGACAGACACCTCTGTGACCGGTCTCTCCCTGTTCGTCAGTGAATTGTCATCGATGACGGGCAGTCCAGTTAATTCGGCGGACGATATTGTTGCTGATGGAGTCATGCCACCTGATGTTGAGGACTAGCCTATGATTCTTCATGTGGAAGGCTTGCAGGTGGTCTGCGCTCGCCATCTGCACCGTCTAGGTCTCGGCTACCTATAGCATAACTGGTGAAATGCAGTCCTAGTAGATCCGTAACTGGATAGGTTACAAGAAGGCATTTGATGACCAGACGCGTAATATAATGTTAATGGCGGATGCAGACGAAACAGCACTTCGGATCTGCAACTTCCATATAAGTTTTGTAAGTTTCTGAGGCAACAGAACTTTATCACAATTTGAAATATGTGGCTGTCTGCATGAACATCGTTGATTGCCGCTCCCGTTCCCAGGCATTATATTTTCATCTTTTGCCATGAAATCGAAGTCTTGTTGAGCGCTTAGAGAATAGATTGAAAAATTTCTGGTAAGGGGAGAATCTGGATGTCGTCTGCGTAAGCCACATTTCAGCGAATGTTAATATTTTTCAAAATTTTGGGTCTTCCTCAAAAGAAATTTTCAAGAAAATCTAGGCACTAGTTTTCCATCAAAGCTTACGAACAGTTTATTTAAATAAAATTTTTACGCTAAAAATATTAAGATTCAAAATTGTTCTGGCTTCAGTATAAATTCTTGGATGTTGCACACCGAGCACAATCATGCCAGGCCATTTTATCCTTGGCAATTTGTATCCAGTCCCTTCCCGCTGTTTCTTCTATGTATGTCCGCCACCTCATCGGAGGTCGCCCGCATGGTCGTTTTTTCCCTCGGGTACCATTCGGCAATACGCGAGGTCCGTCGGTTGTCATAAAGACATGCGACGTGGCCTGCCACCAAACGGATCTTGCTTTCTCTCATGGCTCGCACGATATCTTGCAGGCCACTCATTTTGCGGAGTGTTTTATTGTCGATAGGTCACGAAGAGATATTCTAAGCATCTTTCGTTCCTCTGCTCTCTACGTCACAGCCAGTACATTTTCTTTTGCCTTCGTCAGTGCCCACATTTTGCATTCTTACGTCATTACCTTCAACACTGCGCTGTTGAAGAGGCGAGCACTGTCTTTCTGGTCTTATACTTTGAGGATATCGATAATGCTATAGAGTTTGCGCCA
>UZAM01011346.1:1776-15642 GCA_900618415.1 Soboliphyme baturini | reverse complement strand
ACACGAACATCCATTACTGAGCGTCTTAGGTCAGACGATACGATTATCAGATCGATCATCGACTTCTGTGAAATCTTCATAAACTTACAAAATTTATGTATGCAATTATTACAGAACAGTAATTCAGTTACTTCGTGAAATGAAGCATTGTTTTGAGAGACGGAGGTGAAACCGCCGGAGAAGTGGTGGCTGTGTCCGAATTCACTGAGCAATACTCTGCGCGAGTTACGACTCACAATGTCGTCACCTGGAACCCCAATTGGCCGGAATGGAGAGAAAAAAGACGTTAGGTCAACGACACAGCCACCACTGCAAGCGTGGAATGAGTCGAAACCATTCGCCAGGATCGAACAGAATCGAAAGAACAAACAAAATCGACCGCCAGGCCCTGTGTGCAGCTTGAGTCAGACTACGGCGGACTAAACCAAACGACTAATCGTGTTGAGAGCAACACGAGTTTCATAAGCAAATAAACTTTGATTGATTGATTGATAATGGATGATCGGTAAACTTCAGCAGTGATAAGGGCTGCAAGTGCCCAACTGGGCTTCAGATGGAACGATCAGCTAAAAGAAAGATATGGAAACCTTATAGCGTCGAACGTAGGTATCGAAACCAGGCAATGATAGTCCCCATAAATTATGAAGAAAAATCAGTCAATTGCTTTGTTGCTGTCAATTAACTCACCTGATGTCGACACCAGCGAATCGAAATGCCTCGTGGACAAACTCTCTCACCGTGTGGCTTTCGCCTGTAGCAATGACGTAATCATCAGGTTCCCCTCTCTGCAACATTCGCCACATCGCCTATAAGCAGCGCATCGATCATCCAGCTCTTTCTTAAGACTTTCTTGCATGAGCCATACGTACTTCCGTGTAGTCCCTGGAGTGTCCCCAGTCCTTGAAGGCGTCCAAGTTTCCCAGTTCCAACAGCTGCTGCTTACCGACGAAGATTTTCGCTACTGCGTCAGTGATCTTCCTTGTTACGAACGTTTTGTCTGTGACATCGACGAATTAATTGAACGAGCCGTGTCAAAGAATTTGTATGTAAAGTTTTTCCTCACCTCTGCGAGGACTTTCATGGTTGAACATTATTCCGTTGCATGCGAACAAATCGTGCGTTTCTCTGTATGTTGCGACTATCCAATGAGCGCAAGCCTTTGATATAGCTAAAGTGAAGACCTCAAATAAACACTAAAACATCGCGCAGATATAGTTCTTTACATGCACATTTCTATGCTTAAATTAAAGAAAATTAATTATGCCAGTTAAAAGAACTGGGCTATAACGAGGCGAGGTGGAACAAAGTTTATGTACTTTCTAGTAAGAAAATATCAATCGAACTATACGTGAAGACGTATATGACATTTATCATTGTATAGTGGAGAATATAGGTCCAAATAAGCAACAGCTAAACTCCAAAAAAAGTTTCAATGCTAAATTAGTTTGTGCTGTCAGTGAAACGGATCACATCCGGAATGTCTCCATGAGCGACACTTTGGCTTTAGCATTGTGGAATAGCCTCAATAACAAGAATGCTTTAAAAACAGGTTTCCACCCCTGTAACAAATAGAATGTGTCTAAAGATTGTTATTACCACCAAGAAAGGAACGACAGAGAGAACACAAAAGAAAATGTGACAAAATGTAATAATGAACGGTGACGAGGGTTACATCTTATGAAGATTATTACTCTCGACAGTCAACTGTCAGATGAATCATGAGGAAATACAGCCACAAGCTAACGCTCGCATCGGACAGCAGGGACGTACACATCATTCATATTGCTTGACCACACCAGAGCAACCATGCAGTCTCTATCATTCACAATTCAACGAATTACTATCCATTTCTCGGTTAGTTCATCGAAGCAACATTGCCTCGGCGCCAACACGCTCCCTAAACAATCACAACAGCTAAACATGCCGATATGACAGGTAAGCAAGTATCAGACAATGTGGAAGCAAAGGCTACCTGTTAAGGGGAATAAAATATCAGTTCCGCTTAAAAGATTATCCAAACTGTTTAACTGCATTCCATCAATTGGCGAAACGTTTTTGAATGAAATTCACATCTTGCATTTGCTGAGAAGGCTGCAACACGAGAAAGGAAGGAAAGAAGAATGCATTAACGGAAGGAAGGTAGGCAACTTGTGCAAACTTGCAAGGCTACGGCTTTATTACGCAAAAAATTAATTTGTTATTTTAAACACGCATGAATAAATTTCAAACATCAACCTCCAAATGCGATATCTACAACGCAAGCGGCATAAGTAGATTTTAAGAGAAGCCTATAAAATGTTAAATGGTCCAATTCAATAGCTATTTAGCGGACAGGAAAGAAGCTCACAGGACGTTCATCATGAACAACGTTTCAAAGGGCAACACTAAGTAAATCATTAAAATCGATTCTGGATTTAGTAGAGACAGAAATGATTTTGCAATCGCACAACGATGTCATTTATTCTATAAAACTTCCATACAGCAAAGGTAACAATCCCAACAAACACATCCTCCGAGCGATCCTTCCTCTGAATATAGTAAAATAAAAATCAAAGCATAGGCAGCGAGGCAATAACAGCACCAAACAGGCAAAATATTCTGCTGAGCGACTTATATATTTATTTGCTTCGCGTTATCCCTTTACAAAGGACAAAGTTGACGACAAGCCTGATTTTATGTCATTTCTCTTCACTCGATTTTCTTCAACTTCTTGAAGCGGGTATTAAAGGCTCCTCCTGCTTGAAAGTGGGTATTCAAGGGACCATAACGAGACCCACCCTGGTCGAGACGTACATGCCTACAAAATATTCATAAGACGCTCCTTCTCGGTTCTGCACGAGGAAATTGCTTTAATAAGAAAGTCTCCTTTTCCGCCCCTGACTGACCAAAACGGTAGAGCTTATTTTTGAACGCATTCTTGAAAATGGACTTGTAGCACAGACAGCAGCCGGGAAAATGGCCTGTCTTATTTACTCAGTACCCTCAGTGGGTCATAACACGAGAAGACACAAGTGAACGCATAGTGAATAATATGGAAGGCATGTCAAAATCGAAATCTAAATCTCGGTTACACTGGATATCCAGCCATCAGGCATGTCAATGCAAGAGGCACAATTAAGGGGCTCGTTTCAGACATAATGGAGATAGGCCTCGTTCTGTGTTATGCTCACTCATCGACTTACTACCCGTTTCTCAACTGCCTGTGCGCAAGCAACATAGAGTTATTTCCTTGCTCAATGGAATCGTGATAAAAAAATGATTGCTGCTTCAGTGAATTCTTTCGAACGGCTCACCTGTAGAGTCTAAAACCATCCTTTATGTCTGAATGTTCGCTAACGAAGCTGGTTTTGCACTCGAATATTCCGCAGCGATTCGCTGTACGTTACAGACTGAATAAATCATTCAAATGCTGCTCGTCGGATGACATTCACAAATGACGAAACACTTATCACTTTGTGTATATAATGAGTGAAGCGAGGATATTTAACGACTACTTCGGTCAGAGTCGTGATACTCTGCCTGGAGCACTGTAGTATAGTTTGATGCATGTGTGAATGGTCAAGCTGAAGTGTTGTCGCATATTTTCTAGAAATTAAAGTCATGTTCATGTCATGCATCAAAAGTCATACAGTTTAAGACGCTTTTACAAGTTCCCACCCCAACCTAAACTTGCAAGCGAACAAGGAACAGCCAAATGTCGCAAATAATAAATAATGTCGACTTGCTATCAAAGATATCATCTTACCGTAAGGTGAACAAGGTCGGAACGGGGTGTCCTCGTTTATTTCTCCCGTCAGTACGGAGCCGAACATTTCACCGCTGGAAGGGTGAAAAAACTTCACGTCCTTCTGCACACAGTTTAGAATTCCATCCAACATTCTCAATGTGTTCAAGTATATGCTGTCCAAACTATCTTCCGCAAACCAGTAGGACTGCTACAGTGCAAAGACGATAAGCACGAAGAATCCGCGACGATGAGGAGAAAGTCAATGCGAATTGTTAGGCTACCTACCTTGACGTTGCTGCTGCTGGCGAGATGGTAAACTTCATCAGGTTGAACTCTTTTCAGCACCGCTTCCAACTCTAGCCTGTTTTTCCAGTCAATCCTATGCAGCTTAATGTCTAAAGCATAATGAGTGATTATTCATAGCTCGAAGGTTCATTTGTTCACATATTCTGCACATCCCAACAACGGAAACACAGCTTACAGAGAACTGCAGATAAGATCATAGGGTAAGGACGTGTGCATTCATTTGTTGATTTAGGACAACTGAACACTGATATTCTGGGCACTTTCCAAGGCATGGGTCTACCTGACGTTCCTACGGTACTCCACGATACTCTTAATTGTCATTTATCCCAATCCTCTAAAGAAAAACATAACGAATTCGTTTTAATAATGTCTTCGCTCTGAAACATCGATGACGGTTTACGAGCTAAATGAACGAAGATCCAGTCAAACCTGAGGACGGAGAAAGAAGACGATATCATCTGAGCCACTTAGATCGTCAACACTAAAACGGTGCCTGAAATACACATAATATCGTCTATAATTTGAATAAGATACAACATTGCTTAGCAGCAGCATTGTCTGTTTAGCATGGTATATAATATTAATTGCGACCCCAATCTCGTACCGTATCGCTACCTAATCATGTTGTTGCATATAAAGAGAAATCGGCCAATATTGTACGGGCACTGCAATTCCCTAGATTTAAAACCCACAGAGATTACGCTATTTACGCAGTCGTTCAACACAGGATCGACATGAACTCTTACAACGACTGCATGAGTAACGGTTGAAATTTGCTCCTTGGATTCAACAGGCGCAATACCGTCAACGAAGTTTGAGATATGTCCGAATTGCATCAAGCCCCTATTTTGGTGCAGAAAAACGAGGATCCCATCCGGCTTGTTCATTGCGGATCAATATTACAAAGTGTTTAGTGCTCTGCATAACTTTCAACTGAAGGCGATCGATATTTTGTTCTATTTCTGATTCTGATCATTATAATTTTACGAGAGGAGGAAAATAATTCCATTTTTGGAAGTTCTCCTTTTTAAACGATGATATTAATTTGGGGGAGCATCTCGAGAAGACCAACCCAGACTGCGCATGAAATCCCTTTGGCAGGGAAAGAGTTCCTAGCAGAAATTCAGACTTCCCTCTATGAGATCGGGTTGGACACGATTGAGTCGGTCCCTAATTAAACGACTCCCAAATATAGGTATTCCGTTAATAAATCTCTTTATTTTCTTGCAAGTTTTGATTTTAGTCACGGACTTATGGACTTTTGGTATACCATCAATGATTAATTTTGAGTAAAGATTTCATACTTACGACGATTTCTTTCGAATCGCTCGTCTGGCGCAGGAAGAAGATGCGCAATCCTGCTAATGTTTGGCACTGATGATCTGGTTATTCCATGTACCTGATAAGCAAAAATGATTTAGTTCAAATGTTGTATTCCTTGTTTTAAAGTTACTTTAGAGATGAGTAAAATGTTCTTCTAAGAATTTTTTCCCAAATTAATCCGTCTGCCCAGTAGTAACTAAGCGCGCATGAAATTATTTTGACGCATTCGAAATTTTAGTATAAGTAGGTATCACCTATTTTATGATAAAGAATTTTTGGAATAACATAATGACTAGCTGAGGCTAACATTTGAAGTTATGAATTTGCTGGCTAAGACTGGTGATAGTCTATTACTTACATTAAATCGAGGCATTTAGTGCATATAACGCGAACTGCCTGCAGAGCAGCGATAGTAACGATGTATTGACATGAATAGCTAAACGCGTTGGTAACACTGTGTTAAAACCTGGGATATTTAGTGACCTCAACCATGAACCGGCAAACTATCAACAGCATTGGTTTTATTTTTAAGCTTTTGCATTTGTATAATGTGAAATTTGTTATTTATCATGATTGTTCGGTTTGTTCCTCTTTGCATGTAGACGGCTGCTGAAAAGTACTCTACTGCCTACATCCCTGGTTTGACTGCTGATCTGAGAGTACATCAAACTAGCTGAAACTTCGTCAAGACAAGAATACGTTCATTAGGGGGCTAGAGCAAATCTATAATGCCTTTTCTCCGTACAAAGTTTAGACAAGTTGTCACCCTCACTGTCTCTTCCTTGATTATACTTACCGTGTATTCGTCACCGGTGTCTAAGAAAACGATGAACATGATTCGCTAGAAGGACACATACAGGGCATAATCAAGTAAAAACTGGTACAATGAACGTTCCTTGAGTGAAGTGCACGCATATAAATTTCCCCTTCGACGTAACTATGCACTACTTCGTGAATATAATTAAATGGCTATGAAGCAGCCAAATTTGCTGTAATTTTTTCCCTTCATGGAAAATGTCTAAGAAGATTTGCAGTTATCAGTCCCATAAAAAATCGACACCCCGTCAAAAGCGAGCACGAAAAAAGAATGTACCTACAAATGCATGCGCACGAATAGATTATAGTGTTTAAAATGAAACCATAAATATACAAATTTGTCTCACTGCAACTCTAATTAATAAGTATATAATCACATAAAGATCAAAATATGTCTGTATGATGGAGAAAGTCAAGCAACGAATAACTCATCCAGAAGAAATTTCACGCCATACTGCACCACCTCTTGCTCCTAGTTTCCTACTATGGCTCCATGGTATCTGAACCCCTGCAATGCCAGTTGCATCTGGCGTCCTTTGGTTAGCTACAACTACCTCGGACTCATAACTAACGATCTTTTAGGAGCTGTTATTCATTACATGCTATTGTGTAAATGGCTTCATAAGCAACTTGCAGCAACGGAGACGTGCAGTGTGCCCTGAAATCCGGCTTTGAGGAGTCATGCCGTATTTGATATACTCAGACGAAGCAACGTATTTTTATGTTTATGCGGTAGCGTATAAGAAGCACCAGTTCCTGAAACGTCGCTCATAACGTTGCATGAGGCGCATGTAGCGTAAAACCGAGGAATGCTTAAATGTCCCCTGGCAACTGAAGGAAGGCAAGTGGCGAATTATACCATGAAATCTGGGCTTGGAGGAGTTATACGATATTTGATCAGTATGCACATATTTCAACATTTCCATATTGTATATGCGTTCAAAATTCTGCATTACGTTCAGTGCAGAAGCCTAAAACTAAACATACAGCGTGAAATTTCGAATATACAGACTGGTTTGTATACATATATGTATGTAATGCATATTGTATAAAAGTAAAGATGAAAGTACATTATATTATTACCTCGTAATTTTTACTCAGCAGCAGCTCTGATAGATACGAACCATCCTACAAATAAAAACCATGAGTTTAAAGAGAAAATTCAACATTAACTATAACAAAAACTTTCTGCGTTCTTCCAAACTGTATCATTAGTATAAGTTCAATTATGTTCTGTTTACAGGACTCCGTTGCGACAGTGGCAAGATTGTGTTCTCTTTAAATTCACCCTTAATCGGCAAGTATTGAACGATGTGGAACAAACTGACATGAATACCAAAAAGATTCGCTTACAAGACTTAGTAGCTCTCAGCTGCAGATCCCTACCTATTGTTCGCATGAAACACCACTTCGAAAGCCGATCATTTTCATAACGTCCAAAAATTTAACAAGTTATGACGAACGCACTTGGCACAACAAACCCGCAGGAGCATGAGACAGGCGACACGCTGAGAAGGTTGTTCAGTTTAAGTGTCCCAATTTCATAATCTGGAAAGATAATCTACTGGACAATTAGGGTTACACATGAGAATCACCCATGGTTCCAGTGTTTTCGAGGAACATCACAAACAGGACTTGCTCCCCGTTGTTTGACTAGTTGCAGCGAAGCTGAGGGTAGGCTAAATTCCTTGCTCAGCTGAATCAGTCGTTAAAGCATCTTCTCACATTTCAGAGCAAAAGCCGCATGTTCTGGATCTCGATAGAGTCCTACTTCCAGTACGTCATCACGTCCCATATCGTCATAATGTCAGAATTACGTCTTCTCGAATCAGAGGAGTAGAAAGTGGGAATCAGGCCTAATGAGGCTTCCAAAGTTATACAAAGTCTGATGACTTCTCTGAACGGAAAATGGCATTGTTTTAGTATAATCATTTGAAGATTTTTCTATACTTTTGAAACGGATTAAATAAGCCCTAAGTTATGCGAACATAAAATATGCACATTCTGAAACTTCAGAAAAACTGCCGAACAAGTTCGAAGATTTCAGATCACAAATTGCATAACGACAAAATATAAATTATTAAGTACTTGTCCGGTGATTCCGGTGATCAGTGCCACTCTCGAATCGATGACGTCGCTGTTGCCTACCGTTACAGGCCACATCTCGATCCACTGTTCATTAAACACATCAAGGTATCACGGTGTACTTTATGTGCCACGGGTCAATGTCCTGATCTGTCGTAGTTGAAAGATCTATCGGCGTACAAAATAGTAGTTTTTCAAGTTTTTAACAAGGTTCGAGCACGTACCAATCAATCGTCCTTTTTGACCTCTCAACCGCCCATTGCTAATAATGGACGATGGGTCAGAAAACATTCTGACATTTAGATATTCTGAAAACAGCATATATGACATGCTTGACCTTCTGTTTCCACCTTGTCAATGCGACTATAGTCAATGAATAACCTATAATGGAAATTGAGGGTGGAGAGGTTAGAATAAAAAATTTTTATCTATATAAACAAACAGAAAATCCAATTCAATTCCTTTGAAATGTAGTTACGTGTTGCCAATGAGAGACAAAAACTGTTCCATGGATTAAATAAGAACAAACAACAACTAGTGCTTCTTCACAAACAAATGTCGTAATCGTAACTGTAATTTCACATTCGAGCTCAGTCCTCATATGTTTTACACTGGAATTGCCGCTATATGTATTAATATGGTTAGAGAACGATTCGACTGATCCTCTGCTGTTCTGGAACTCAGTCCGACTACGGATGAGTATACGCACTAACTTATATTATGACAGACGGTGTTGGGAGTCGTTGACAGAGTGTTCAGCATCTGAATAGGTTTAGCCATGGGTCTTCGATATAACTTTTCCCAAATGAAAGACGAAGAGCGTCGATAGGGTGAGGGACGAACGAAAAATGCGTACCACAATCAGTAGCCTTCGTTGGATGAAAATGAAGAATGGCTTGTTAAGTTCAATGCTCAATAACAACTTAAACTCATACACATAAATTACGCATTAAAAAATCATCAGAAGAACAATTTACTGGCGATGACTCGACCGAGAATATTCGACTGATGGGCTTTAAGGCTTTAGGGTGCCGTTGCCACTATTAGACCAACCGTGTCTGATGGGTTCTTTATAACTTTAGATTTCCGAAAGTCAAGCTAGATGCTTGAATAAAATCGACAGTTCATAAAAACACACTGTTTTCCGAATCGATGACCGACCAGAAATATACTCGACACTCGACTGAAATCACATAAGTTTTTACCTTCGGACAATAAATTCCGAAAGCTGACTCCATCTGAATGGACTTCGTCGTTTCTGGTCCACCAAAATGTTGATGGCCCATTGCTCTCATCGAGTTGTCCATAACTGCTTAACCTGATTTCGAAAATTGCGAAGATATCACGTTCATGTGTATGTATATGAGTGAGCATCAGCTACGTTCTGAGCCAGACGCTGCGGTGCTTAAACATACGGTGTCTGAGGCAGCAGTAAGGTAAGTGAATTATAGCAAGATTCTGTGCATTTCTCGTTTCCACAAAGGAAATATATTTGTGCAACTGCATATATGCCTAAGGGGTGCATTTTCACGTTCTGTTAGTTCCCAGAACAGAACCTGAGGAGCCAGTAATCCATGTGCTTTGTCTTCACTTTTGCTCACTAATCTGCTAGATCGAACGATTCGCTCTCCTCTTGCACCACGGATGCGATGGTATGACTATCATCTCTCAAATTAGTTTGACACTTGATGACATCAACACCTTTAATAAACTGGACCCATTCAGGTTCTTTCTGATAGAGTAACAGAGTTGTTGTCTGCGAGCTGATGTCGAAGAAAGAAAACCCGAAGATGAATCTTGACTTTGACTGTCAAATTAAGGCGTTAATGCTCTACCGGTGGCAAAGTTTTATTATGAAGAACTATGTCTGACGCACTCTGCATTCACTGCTCTGTGACGATACATAGATAACTGACACCAACAGTCTGCAATGCTTCATTTTAAGGGTAATTTTTACAGTTATGCGAGTTATCACTAGATGTAGTCTCATGTGCTATATTTACATTTCGCACATAGCATGACCAGTAATGGCGCTTACTTGCCTACAACGGAAATACGAAAAGAGTTTGCTATTCGGCAGCCCTGAAACCGAGGGGTTTCGGTAGATTCAGGCGATACACCGGAGAAAGCGACGATGATTCGACGGTAGACAAAAAACCACTCCGTCTAATCCTTATGATAGATCTCCGTTGATTCAATCGTCAGATCATATCTAATTAACCATTTAAATCGGACAAAGTAAGAACTGAATCATGGTTTTCAGCGGAGCAGATCGAAAAACCACTATGACCGCGTTCTCCAAATCCTAACAGTTAAGTGGCTATGGGGTCGGGTGCCCGGATATCAATAACGAACTTCAAAAATAAGTGCTGATCGTAAATCATTGCTTCACGCAACGCTCCGGTCTACTGATCTTCCAAAATAGTTTTTTTTGTTTATTTAAACTGACCACGACAGCTGAACACTTACGAACATTCAAAAAGATCTTTACGGTTACCAACGTCGAGTGGTGACAGTGGTGACATTATGTTGGTTGTAAAGGAAATTCAGTAATTCAAACAGTATGACTTCAAGAACATAATTTAATGCACACGATAAAACCAAAACGAACAACAACAGGAGTTATACTTTCTGCTAATCACACCGAATAAGCAGCTATCAGGTGGTTGGTGCAGGTGAATTGCAGCCCTACGGGGCGATCGTATCAATCAGCATGGCCGTAACTCTTGTTTATCCTGATATGATCACAGGAGAACACTATCCTGCCACCATCGTTTGCAGGTAAACGACTGTTACCCGTTTCACGGCATGTTGCGCCGCAGGAACGTGAGGTAAAATGTTCTTTGCACTAGGGAATTAGCGGTTAAGATTGCGCATTGAAAGGATTCGAACCCAGCAGCTTCGACTTCCAAGCTAATCTTTTTGCCACTGCTTCCAGCCCAAACCTAACTAATACACCAACCGGAACTGCGCAGAAGCGAAAAATATACACAAGAAATACACGATGACAGATTGCGTGTCAGAAAGTCAGAATGAAACTACAGAAAAGTTTAGCACGATTTTCAGGATATGTTCGCGCCTGCAAAGCACATGTTGATGCTCATGTAAAACCACCAGTCAGCTGAAAATTAGCCAATGATTTTCTGAGGGATATTAGATCCATAACTTTCATGTTTCCTACAGGTTCCTTCGCATATAAATTTTATCTAGCCCATTACTGACGATTTCTTGATTAATTTAGAGAAAACGGAGATTAATTTAAATTGGTAGAAGCCCATTCAATGACTGTCACATCCTTAACACCGCGGTCATGGAAAAGGTAGTAGAACACGTACATTTTGAGAGTACATTGACTACAAGGGGAAGAATGACATATAAAGTTAAGAGTGACTGTGAGTTGACATTTGCAGCGAGCAAAGGGTTATTCAAGCTTTGAAAAGAAAAGATGTTGCTATGCCTGCTGTTGGCGCACATGTTGTGAAGGACCAAACAGTGGATGCACAGGACTTGCATTGTGAACAACTCGCTCAATTGCCCAGAGACGTCAGCACTTAACAGGGCTGAAAACAAAAAACTGGAAGCGATGGAAATGAAGATTTTATAATCTAAATTAAAAGTGAAGTGGTATGGCATATTGTCAAAGAGAGGATAGAATATCTAATAAAAGTTACCGACTGATTCCATACAAATTGGAGAGAAAAAATTGTCAATGAATGGACGATAACCGCTTTTCAAAACAAACAGTGGGCGAAAAGCCTGATGAAGAACGGCTACACGGCAAACTTCTAAAACGGTGAGAAGATTCGCTATAACTGGCATGATATTGAAAGTATTAAAGAGTAGTCAAGCGCATATGTTCGATCCAGGTTGAATGCTTGTACGGCATGCGGCATTGTCTAAGATGCAAAGAGGTACCATAAATAAAAGAATAATTGACGATTTTAACTATATTTCATTAATTGTAATGATACAGTAATAAAACAAATTTAACAATACATTAATTCGAAATCAAAGATTCAAAGAGTGGTGCAAAGTTTATGATCGTTTGAAATTAACAGCCAGTGAACCTATGTCAAGGTATAACTTAAGTCCACGTCATTGCCCCTATTTAAAATATATTGTACTTAGAGCTTCTTTATCTTCCCAAATTGAGTATTGTTTTCAATGTTACTTCTGCCGATCTTATTATTTTGCAAAATACAGTATAATATTACCAGAGACTTTTTTTCTTATTCTACAGTGATAAGCAGAGAATGTTACACTTACCTTCTACCTCGTGTTTGTTGCGCATTGCCTTCATCTCTCAGGTGCTGTGTTCCATTTTATTAGGTTGCGAATGTCCTGTTTTTCTACTTCTTCGATTGTATTACCTGGCTGTGGATAAAACAGATTGCACAGTAAGAGAAACAGTAAGGATCGATCAGTTCGTTTGTGATCCACTACAAAAATTTCATAAATATACTAACGAACAACCATAAAGAAACCTGGAAACTGCATAGCCAGCGCAGCAAACAAAATTCAGAACTAGGTTTAGTACGGTGGATCATTTCCGGATGATACAGCAAGTGATACAAGCAAATAATGAATAATAGCTTGTTCTCTGCCTGGAGTTTGTCAATTTTGAGAAAGTTTCCCATTCAGTGTACGTCCGCTCTATATTCAGTCCTTAAGTGACCAAGGCATAAAAAAGATACAGAAAACTCATCGTCATCATCATCATTTACAGTAATGCAACTGCTAGTGTGAAGCTTCACGGAAGCACAAGCAACTTTCAAATTGAAAATTGCATTTGGCAAGGTAATCAATATCGCAATAATTGTGCGTAGCAGCCCAAGAAGAGGTTTTAAGACACCCTTTTGGAAAAATCAGAGGCTGGATATAAATGGCATTATTTCAGCCACCTGTAGTTTGTGGACGATACTCAAATCCTTTGAAAGTCACCAGAGGAACATCAAAGAAGTCCTAATGGCTGAACGACGCCAGCAGCAAAATATAACTGATATAATATAACTAATGTCCTAAAGGTGTGTGCTTCTGTTGCAAACCTAGAAGTAGGAAACGTGACCATGAGCCTGAAAGCTGTTTAGAAAGTGCGGATTACGCAATGAAAGATGGAAAAATGCAAGGTAGGAATAAGGAAAGAACATAGGAAGATGAATGAATGAATAAGAGCACAAACAAGAGTTTGCGACGTCACTACCACAGTGAAGAGATTAAAATGGCAATGATGCGGATGCTTTGCAAGAAAAAGATCTATCGCTGAATCACACAGACACTAAGCCGCATTTCATAGGAAAGTTAACGGTTCGTAGGAATACTTCCTGGTCAACTGATGGACTGAAAAATTTACATGGATTAAGATGGGTAGGAGTGTAAGAAAACAGAAGTCTATGGCTAGATCTTGGAGAAATCTTTACCCAGCAGCGAATCGGAAAAGGTTGGTAATGATTGCCTTGTTCATGTAAATGTCATCACAGCTGTAAGGAATGTAACACAGCTAGTTAATATCCAGAAGATAGTAAAGATGGAAGATGTGGTTAATTTACCAGTACAGTAATGTCTGCTTCACTTATGCGGCTTGAGCAAAAGTTGCAAATAGGTGCCTAACC
>UZAM01011337.1:4427-15667 GCA_900618415.1 Soboliphyme baturini | reverse complement strand
AATAAATATGGCCTAAATCATCTTCAGGTTCATTTCCAGCCCCACTTTCATGCTGGCGTTCTTGAGCTCTTAAATTCTTCTTTCCAGTTCTTCCGGTGCCCTTCAGAAAAACCGAAATACAACCACAAATGACGGGTGGCTTAAAAAATGCCCATTTATGTTCAGTCGATGATTTTCCTGAGTGTCAGGAAAATATCTTCTAGGTTTGCTATGAATAACTTGTGCTATATCGCCCTTTCGTATAAAATATGACTGACGATTTTTAACTTTCCTGCGCTTTCGTGAAGCCGTGGACTAGCAGTTGCATTTTTGTAAATCATGGTGATCAGATTCATACAACTTTCTCAATGCTCTGACTCCTAAAAGAATCTGGTACAGAATAGATACAAACCGACGCTAGAAGCTTCTAGAAATCTGCGAACCCCAGGCAGAAAGGCAGGTGATATACGTTGCTTGGCCGAAATACTGGTTGTTCCACCTGAAGATGATCAATCCTAATTAATCCATCTTTGAATCCTGCTAACTTCTCTGGCCGTGCAACGCCCAGTTTTGCTTTAAGACTTTTGGTCAGTATTTTCGAGAGATGGTAAAAAACTGATCGTCTTGCCTTTCTCCAAATCCTTTCTGTTTCCCTGTTTGCTGAGTAGAATCACCGATGCGGCAAATCCAGTCAACTGTAATTTTACCTCCCTCAGTTTGGCTGAAAATAAGCCAGCTACTATTTCGCTCAGTGCTTCACCTCCTGATTCTGTGAGTTACGTTAACGTCATGTTCGCCAAAAGCCGTCCATTGCATGTTTTTTTCTTCGTATGTCGCGCTTCAGGCAAGAAAACCTGAACTTGTTCAACTGCGTTTTTATTTTCAGGTCCCTTGTGGTCACCAATGGCGTTACCGATTTCAGAATGTACAGTTTCTGCAGCGATCTTCCACTTTCTTTAGAATCTCTTCCCTCTCTCAGTGACAGTCACTCCTCTGCTTTGAGGGTTAAAATGTTTCGTTTCCCAGTCGTCAAATTAATTTGTTCAACAGTTTTCTGTACCAATCTGCGGTTGAATGTTTTGGTGTCTCCTCAGATCCGTTTCTTTAAAGTCTTGCAGAGCTCCACGAATTCGTTCTTTGACTTCTGACCTGTTGCCACCTTCAATTCTTTTCGTTTCTTCATGACCTCTTTCGCTTGCTTCTTCATTTTTCGATCAGTCTTCATAGCCTTCTTCTGCAAATATCGATCGGCATATACCGAAAATATACCCGGGTATCATGGGTTTGCTAGAAAACTGACTAGTTTTCATTACAGTCCGTAAGAACACTTCTCCTGTAACTTCTACGCATTTACATGGAGCAGTACAATGTCGCACTACGTGTGCTAAAATGCATTCGAGCCGTAGTTTGTTTAAACAGCCACCTAGGCCATTCAAGGGGATAAAGGAGTCCGTGCGCTACGCTGTGTGAACGAGGAGAAATGAAAAGAGAATAATTTCGTTACATCCTAATACACTGTTTTTCCTGCTTCTTCTCGCCTATCTTTGAGGACGACTATTTGGTTATTTCAGTTGGAAGAACGTTAATGCATTTTCACATCTTGTGTCACATCTCCAGCAATTTCCTTCGTTCTAAACATAACTCTCGATGCATTTTACATATAACGAGACGGCGAACGTTCCCAGCATTAAATATGTTCAGCACGTGACGTACTGCATCTTGTCAAAGTGGTCTTCATGTTGTTGAGGAAGAAATCGATTTCACTTCGGACGTCGTTTCTGTCTTTCCATGTCCTGTTTTTGCTTGTTTTTTATTATTTATTATTATTTTTTCGCAATAAATAAATTGCTTTTTTCAGCTAACTTCACTAATCGATCACCCCAGTCGTTCCCTTCGCCGTAACCAAATCGGATTAACAAAGCATCGGCTACTGGTCTGAGCTCAGCGCTCAAATCGCCAATGATCAACTGTGTACGCATTGTACTTTTCATACTTAATTTGAATAAAATATTCCGCATAATCTACAAGGGAATATCTAGTTTTCGGTGGTCCCTTTTAAAACGTATGAAAAGTCGTTATTGGCTAGGAGAAATTTAACTTTAATCACGACCTCCCACGGCGCCATATGCCAACAAAATGAAACCTACGTATTTTGTGCAACATGCCAACAGTTTTCGTGAACAGACGGCAATTATTTGTCTCCTATGGCTTGGCAAAGACTGAAATATCGCCAGGAAATAACATATGTGGATATCTTAAAATTAATCATCACAAAGAGCTAAATAAAAAACAAGCAACTGAGAGGTGCTGTCGTTTGTTATTATCAAAGGATAATACATCAATTTTTGAACCAAATGCAGTTATATGTCAGCTTTTCGAGGCCGGTGACAAAAAGGAATTTTCAAAACAAAGTTCTGTAACTCAAAAAGCCCATTTTCGCACAAGTTTGGAAACGCAAGACTGTTTTATATATACAAAACACACGGCAACGATCTGAAAGGCGTCAACAAAAGTGAAGAACCGGTTTAAGCGAATCTTCTGCTGCACATAGGCCTACAGAAGCTCGACTATTTGTATTTACATGCATTTTGCCACAGTATGCCCCGACGATGAACATCAATTTTCTAGGTCTGCTAGCGACTTTCTGACGAAGATTCTGACGAAATTAGTGGGACATGCCTGCGTGAGCAGCAGACTTTTACATAATTGTCTCATTGTGTGATTCGTTGACCAAGCCGTTTCTGGCGATAGTCCAATAGGAGAAGAACACATTCACACTCATCCGCTACAAGACACCCACAACGCTTGTCAATAACATCATCGATTAGATACAGACCAAATAACTGCATTTACACGGCGAACGGTAATATCCTCTTACCGCTTATGCGGTTTTGGTTCCATACAGTGAAGATGCACTAATTCCATAGAACGTGGTTAGCTTCATTGGTTCCTAAGCAACTAAGAATGTTGCACAGTCGCCGTATAAACATTCTAAGCGATACGAAGATGCTCTTACAGGCGGCAGGAAAAACTAATATCATAACAGTTCTCTCTAAAATACCTAGATCACTATTTTCTACTGATTCATGTATTTCACTGTGCTTGTAAACATGGAACAGTACCGGAAATATATGATCCGACGTTTAGCGTGCACTTTTCAAAATCACCGTGACTTTAATAAAAACAGGTATCGATTCCGACCTGATCCTACTGGAGATATATATTATTTAACAAGACATTGATGAACGGTTAAATTTTGCCGTACTTCGTCATGTTTGCGTCTACCAGGTCCTAATAAATAGATTCACGCAATAAACTTTCCAATAATGATATAAACAATATGAGAAAATAATGATAGAAAAATATTTTCACCACATTATTTCAGAAAAAAAAGTCTCCTATTCAAAAACGGTCTGTCCGTACCTTGCCTCTGTTAAGTCAATGCTCTTTTATGGCACTGAAGCAACTGTTCGCATGAAGGAGCAAGAACGGCGACGCAGCAAAGTTCTCGAGGTATAACGGCACTTTTATCTTATGGGCAGAAGTGAATATTAAGAAAATGAAGCTGGCATTGTTACAGAAACTAGTTCAGCATAAACCATTTACTCCAGCCCGTGAACTTCTTGTATGGAAGCCGCAACAAAGCAGAAATTGACCAGGAAGGTAATAGATAGAAAAAGAAAATAAACGAAGACGTACTTCCAGAGAGACATATTTCTTTATACGGTACAGTAACTGGTGCCTTATGACAAATGTTGAAATGCTGCTAGTCACAAACCAGGAACGTTCTGCTTGTGGGAACGGCTCAAGATTACGATCTGAACAAACAACCAAAACGTTCTGCAAGGGACACTAAGAATCTCAAGTGAAAAACGTTTGACAGAATTGTAATTTGGATATTACCACGTACAATGATCGAACACTGATAGAGTAGATCACATCGACGAATTAAACCAACCACAAGTCTATAAGTATAAAATGCGACATCTTGGGCTTGTGTTTGACGAGAAAGAAATGTGCTGTGAACATCAGAATTACACAAGGCTAGTGAGAAGGATCATCTAAGAAATTAGATGCTGCCGAAGTGTCAGTGGTATTTAAATTGTGCATCAAAAGAATATGCATTAATTGTTGGAAGGTGTGAACTAATATCATATCACATCAAGTACCTTTTAAGAAATATATGGAAAAACTGTCGCGTCATATAAGCTTGTGCCGTAACGACGTGTCGGACGAAATCGAGCATTCTCAGGAATAAATTGAAAATGTTATAACTTGAAAACGAATGTATAAGCAGCATTAATCATCAACGACATCAGTGAGGTCATCACAGCAAGAAACGTCGATGGAAAGTTCATCGGCTATTTCTGTCAAAGCCCACGAAATGCAATTGGTGAACATCTGGTAATCACCGTTGAATGCAAAGGGGTTTCTATCATAACAGAGAGTTTAAGAAAAGATAGAGCAGAAGATGGGAATGGTAAGCAAGCCACAAACGCGGAGTATACCGATTAAGTAGACTTTGTTTTAACAGACAAAAATACGCCGCCACGGAATATTTGAGTTATGAATTATTTTAACATCGGTAGCTATCACAGTATGATAAGAACAGCGGCTTTTACAGAAGGCAAAAACTGAAAACAAAAGTATAGTGCAAGGTAACGTGCATTTTAAAAAAAAAAATGACGAAGTGTACTCCTGATATTTTCTAAAAAATTTTAAGAACTGCGATGATGTACGCTTATAATCTCGGTGCAGAACACAGCAAGTTCGTCAAATAGGTGAAAGAAAATGAAAAGAAAGCAGAATAAGTAGAAACGAGAAAAAACGCTTTATGCAGCGACAAAAAAGCTGTTTTACAAAGAAAACGGCTGAAAA
Source organism: Soboliphyme baturini (assembly GCA_900618415.1). NCBI lineage: Eukaryota > Metazoa > Nematoda > Enoplea > Dioctophymatida > Soboliphymatidae > Soboliphyme > Soboliphyme baturini. Next base: position 10,810 of record UZAM01011337.1, on the reverse strand, counting down.
ATCTTATATGAATGCTGTAGAATCGAGCAAACCTACCTACGTAAAAATGACTTTAAATTTTAATGACTTTTAAAGTGTGTTTGACATATTTTCAACAAGGGAAAACTCCGGGAGACTGGAATTTCTCATGAACGGCGTTTCTGTACAAGAAGGATGGCCAAGAAGATTTCAAAAATCATAAACCGACATGCTTCTGGTCCCTTGTGTATAAGCTATTCACAAAACATTTTTGAAATTGGTTAAACGTTAATTGAAGAAAAGCAGTCGATAGAGTCGATAGAACGAGATGGATTTCGCGGAAAGTTTTCAAAACTCCATCACTTCCAAGCATTCAATCAGCTGCTTGACAAAGTCATGAGTAGAGATCGCTCATCCACACCTTCATAGAATGAGAAGGAATTATACATGGCGGAGCATGAGGAATGAGATATGTTGAACACGATCAAACAGTTCAAAAAGAACATGAACCTAAGAAATTATTTCTTTGAAGAAGACATCAGAATCTGAGGAACCTGCGGCACTAAGGTTCTGATGAAATCAATTTTTTTAAAGAACTTCCTTAAGAAGAGTTCCAAGCCCTTAACGGCATATCTGCTATCAGTATTTCGCAAAACGAAATTAGATGGAAGATTTTGAATCAGCGGGAGACGGTTTTCTCATCGTCCATTTAATTACTACATCAAACCGTTGGAGACGAAGGCAAAAGAAAGTAAATCCTCGCTATCTGACGCAAAGTTGAAGAACAAGTAAAGTAGACTTGAGAAAACCAGAGAGAAGACGATGATGAAAAACGAACTTTCACAGTGACAGTCAATCATCATAAAATGCAAGTCACAGAGTATGTCTACTTGGGACAGCTGATCGTCTCGCCTTTCGTCAAAAGCTGGCCAGAAAGCATCCTGTAATATGCATTACCTACAAGAAAATGCTTACGTTCTTTAAAACAGAAAATCATGAACTGCGCGAAAGCACACCATTTTCTGCAACGCTACAGAAATAAATGCAAGGAATTATCTACAGGAACAATTTGGGAAATAAAGAAATAATAGGACAGAGGAACGGAAGAACTGTGGTCAGTTACGAAAGAAAAAAATCACAATCGGCAGGTCAAGTGGTAAGGCAAACAGATGGACTTCAACTTAAAGGATCTATAGCTATGGGCTACAAGGTGCAGATCAGAACCCCTAGGCTCATGTAGGCGTATGAACTGACAGTGAAATGCAAACTCGTAGCAACAACTCATGCGACACGCAAATGTGGGCATCGAGCTCATACAACGGTGAGCCCATTGAACTAGAAAGAATGATCATGAATGTCAAGAATATTAAGAAGTTCCAGCACTACCTTTTGTTTAAAAGATAAACGGCATAATACTATATTCCACGCCACAGCCTGCGATATTGCACAATCCTCTTGGTTGATAAATATTTAGATTCATCTTCCTTTCGATGTGGGCCCTCCAGCCTAGTCTTGATCATCCTAGTGGTTTTCATTGAAAGTTTTCGCTGATTCGTGAGTCAAGAGTAGCAATATTGTTTTAAGACAGCCAACCGTGCTTTTCATGACTTTATCTAAGTATCTTAATTTTATTTCTGTGCATCTGTCAAAAGTCCTTCGGAAGTTTTCAGCTCCCAACTCTTAAGAATTCTAACACAGTAATTCATAACCTTCAGTAGATTGGCCTTATTTAATGAGAGCGTAACGCTGACATACATAATTTAAAATTGAACAGATCTGAGGTCTGAAAAATCGAAGCTTCAAGAAGCTTCGAAATTTCAGCGTCTTCGTATTCCTGTCGGTTTTCTCATTTATATACGTTGATCAGTCATCATTTTCTTAACGCTCAAGAACAGACATCCATAAATTTCGGCAACTTTAACTTTCAGAGTTTATGTAACATTATACGTGAATCAGAGTTCATCGCCATTTAGCAGAAGTGCCACTGTGTTCGAAGAAGACTTCCAGTTGCAATGAAGTGTTAGTCCTGCATACTGGGTACTGTACTCTACTGTTCTTGTTTTGCAAAAAAATGTAACAGATCCTATAACAGCAATAAGTTATTTCAACGATATAAATTAACCGTTATTCAAAGTTATTAGTCTAGAGTCTAGAATTATCACATCTGTCTGGCAAAAGCCTTGTGCAATGGTATTTGCATGCGTAAATGGCCATTTAGTTTGATTTCAACATTTCCATGCTGATCACAGATTAATTACTACTGTAATTGTTAAATCTGTGCCTCCGCAATGACATATAAACTTATTGTGTTGGCATGTATCAGTTTAAATATGGTAGAAACTGCCCTGAAGAAGGAGAAGAGTCTTTTGTCGGTCTCTAATCATCTCTTCAGTCTGAGTCATAACAAATCATCAAGCACCTCAAACTGGAATAATGTCGCTAAAAATTGTCAAATTATTGCCAACATAAGTTTGGCCTTTACCAGTACCAGCGAAACAGACTAATACACTTTATTAGACAGACTACTATGCATTATCACATAATATCATTTAGAAGCATAATGTGGCCCCTCGTGTAAGGGAACTTCTTCCGGCATCCCCGGAGCGGAAGTTTTATCTTTTCAAATGCTATAGAGACCTTACAGGGCCTCCCATCTGTAAAATAAGGTTTAATGCCATTATGACACGCAATCTAGAGAATAAAGGTACAGATTCATGACATATTGTGGTTTCCCAACATTACAGCAGGCTATACGACGAAAGAATGAATGCTACATACGAAAACTGTCGACTGAACAAATGCAGCATATCATACTCTGGTCAAAACAAAATAGTAAAACGCATCATGTCATGCTGCTTTTCTGGACCTCTGTGAAGCCGTGTCTGCCTGTCGGTTCGGCTCCTGTATAGCCGTTATCCTATCGGATCCGAGTCTGATTTCTGATAGACACCTGTTGGCTAGACTTTATTCAGAAATAAACACCTATGATGCCCCCCCACACACACACCGTTTCGACTGGTTTGTAGTCAGTGCATCATACATATGGAAGAATCAAATGCTATTGTATCATTTGACTATTACATAAGTCACATGAATGTTGCACAGAGTTACACTGTTACTGATTCCTTTACTATACTGAAGGACAGGCAAAGGAACATTCGATACTGAAAAGTTGGTCACACTTCTGCCAATTGAACAAGAAAGTGAACATACGCACATTGTGAATGGAGTACCGCTATTAGACATCCGATCGAAACCATACCGAAGCCTTACGTAAGTCAACAAGCCCCTATCCTCTATACTACAATATAACTAACCAATCATTTGAAACGGTCGATCTACGTACGTAATCAATTTAATGCCGACTGAAATCAATAATCACCACAAAATCACTTTTCTCATATTAATAAGCACGCGCAGTGATTTTCTTATTGAATGATCCCCGTACATGTCATTGTTCCAGTTTTACGTCTGGCAAAACGCATTTGCTACAAGTCATTAAAATACGTCATAATATACGCATATTCTACCATTATTAGTACGGACACCGTCTGGTCGTCAACTTTTCGTTATATATATTACATGTAATTTTAACGCGAAGCTACATTGGTGATAAAGAAGGCTGAGAATGATATTCAGCATTGAAGTACATAGATGTTATGCCTAATTTCTGTATGTTATTTTAGCAAAACAATGTTATGTACAGGATTGCAAGATATCAACTGCCCATTATATGAACGCATCGCAACAGTCGCCTGATATAAAACAGGTTTCCTAAGTGCAGTCTATTAGTTTCAGTATAACATGGTTGAAACACTGCCTCGATCGACATGGATGATTGTTTTGTCGACTTCTCGTCTAAACAGAGGATCGAGAGAAGTTCAAACCATCTTCCAATGTAAATGTTCAATAATACGGCGATGTAGAGAACCTAAACACTTCCAACGGCATTGCGATACACGCGTGACCATGCTCATCATGATGAGATAACCCAACAAACCGTGTAACGAAAACAACTAGTCATGGCAGGTTTGAATACCGAAGAACGATTGCCCTACTATGGCTAATGCAACAAAAATACCTGGATATATCATAAGTAAATTGTAAACGTACGTAACATCATGTGGCAATTGTAATTTCATGTTTAGAAACAGCTACAAGTCTAAGTCTAAGCTGCATAACTGAATTCAACGAAACGTCTTAAACTTTTGGCTACATAATTCCAATACACGTTTCATTACATGCCCAACCAAATCAAGAATCTACAACATTAGAGGTTACTTTTCGGAACTATTACACATAATAGGTCGTTTCTCACGTATTATATTACACTAAAGAACTACTCTTTTCAATGTAGGTTAACTCGACACATTTCACAGGATGTCGAAGTAGAATATTTTCAGCGCAATGACAGAAAAACAACTGTTTGTCAGTTTTACACAAATTCATACCTCGTCCAGGCTTAGTGCGAAACGCTCCGATGGTGTGGTAGTTTCTACCAGATCCCAGGGGATCCTGTACACTGGTAGGTACGCATTTTGCGCCAGTTCGGAAAATATCGTCAACGACGAAAGGGAGTTGCGACGAATCGTCAACTGCAACAGGTACAGTCGTCGAACTAACGGCTTTAGGAAAGATTGATGCGTCGCCACCTGTAAATATACGCTTTATGCTCAGCGTTCAGAGAAAACATGTCTAACAAGGAGTATGGCTGAGAAACATGTGGAATGTAACGTCTTCTTTGATCTTTACAACGCCTCCTTCGGTTATTCTTAATGACTCTGATGAAGCGCCTTCATACAAACGTTCGATTTCCAGCAGCAGATATCTGAAAGAGAAGTCTGATCACTCATGCCACTTAGTAAACTTACGGCCGAATGCTTCCTATCGAAATTGTTAGCAAAAGAGTTGTCAATAATTTTGAAATGAGTAGTAATGCAAGGGATCATAATTTCGCTTTGCAGTTTAAAAGTGGACGGCTTCGAATCCTATTAGGGGACAAATTTTGTTCATTAACTGTCAATTCCTCCGAACAATAAAGGCAGCAAAGTATTCTTGTCGAATCATACGAGTGAACGCGAAACGAATAATCATGATGTCTGTTGCGTAAGTTACACAGCTCTAATTTGCTTGACCCGCCGGATAGTTCAACTTTAAACCAACGATAAATAAGATCGGAACTGCAAAAAATAAAATAGAGAATATACTGCTACGAAATAGAGGCATTAGTATAGCGTGCGTGGACATCGATCAGTAGAAGGTTGTTCAAAAGTTAGAGATTTCGCCTATTTGACGGCAATCTTTATATCGATCCATATCGCACAAAAAGACAAGCAGCAAGCATTAAATTCTCCCATGGCCGGGCTGTCATGCGACCATCAAAATACCAAATAACATATACTATTCGGTTCTAGTACGGTAAGTGTGTCGATACAGTCGCATTATATGGCTTGTACAGCTATGACTCTGCTCATCATCTCCTAGAAGACAGAAAAATTCATTTGCCATGTGAAATGTCACATCTGTTGCAAGAGATTAAATTCTCGGCATTGCCAACTCTTCAAGTTGGCTTCTGAAACATACACGATCCTTATGAAAGTTTTCCAAACGAATTACTACTACAAATAGTTATTCTGGTGTGTGAGTACTTGTACTATCAAAGCTTTACATTAAGTTTTTCAACAACAAATGAAGCGGACTTAACGGCGCGCTGGAACCACAGCATCCAATGTAAACTATAGCTTCAAATCACTGGTAATGTGCAAGTAATCGCGTAACGCCATGCATATCACTGCACGTGCATTACACTATATGAAATTTATCGACTTTTGAGTACCCGCTAGAATTTTACGTCACCTAACAATGTAAGATGGCAATTAAATGCCATCATTAATTCAACAAACTTTTGAAACTCGTGAAGACATTACCAATCAAAAAAAACACTGAGAATCTCGGCTCGGTCATTAAATCAAGTCATTACCGTGTCACTGCTGTTGTACACTGACCGCACCAACTTTGCAAAACCCACTTGGACGATCATTTATTGGTTTTAGCATATAATCGCGGATCCCGCATGATCACAAGAATATGAACGTCAAATATAGCCTCGTTGTGTAGATTATTGATTGCGACTGTTTTTAATAAACAGGCGATTATTATTAAGGGCTTCGTTCATAGTTCTGCGTATTTAGGCCTGTTCCAATGTTACTTATTTACTGTCTAATCTGTGTTGGATTTTATTTTATTTTTCGTCAAAAACATGACTTCTGCGGAAACAAACTGTAAACTTCCAACCATTAAACTGTATGATAAGAACTAAACCAGAGTATGCATCCACTCTTACAGGCGACCTCACGAGGTCAAACCTTGAGTAAGGAATTCGCCTCGCACTGTTTCAGTCAACCGGATTAGAAATCTGCGATAGA
>UZAM01011316.1:3015-13170 GCA_900618415.1 Soboliphyme baturini | reverse complement strand
TGTAAAGGACAATGTGAAATGCATCGTCAACGACTTCTTCTGAAAGTTTGATGGTCTTACTCTCAGTTTCCTTTGAACTTTTATGTGAAACTCAGCACAATCTTGCGACTAGTATCTTCAATGGTGATAAATATTAGTTTGGCGGTTATACTGTCTAGGCTTGTGAAATTGTCTGTAAGTTACCGCTTGCGGGGAAGCCTGATTGGTCTCATGCGTGTGTTATTCAAAATTACTACTATATTTTATTGTTACTATTACTATTTAAAGACTGATTAATTTGCTGGCGTTTATGCGGAAACTGAAAAATACATTGACTATTCATTTGTATATAGCTCAATCGAATTAGATAGTCGTCGGTTGCACATGCCACCGCAGCTACGGACTACACAACCAACTGCAGAAACCAACCCAGACAACACCGAAGAACGTTCAGTAGACGACTCGAAACGTCGGTACTGGCGAATGGCCTGATTAACCAACTAATTCGTTTGCGTTGTGTACAGATAACAGTTTTTATGTATTTTTCAGTTTTCACTGTTATTCTTTTGACGATGAACTTGAAGAAACCCTGTATTGATTCGATTTTACAGTAACAGTCACTTTCTTTTTGGTAATGTGTTGTGCGTGTCTGCAGTACGAATTATTGCTACGTCCGTTTCTCGAATTACTGAAAAGCAGGTACCTATTATCTACAATAGAGGTTAACTTCAGATTTTTCATGATGGATAAAAATTATGAATTTTTCAAAAATGGTAATTATAATCAAGAAAGTTAACAATAACTATATAACCATGAAATTGTTGATCATCTAATTCAAAAGTTTTGGGTGCAAAGCAAAAGTAAATGTTGGAGTACCTTTACTAGTTTGTTGGCAACGTTTGGACAACGCAACGATTACCTTCCTGCTGTGTGACCTAAACGTTGACAACAAATTAATTATGGCACGTTTACTAAGTGTATGGCACAGAGTCGAAAATAACTTTATAAGTCGGTGGTTCAATCGTCTTGTCATATACGTATCTTTTCTGAGCACACCACAGGAGTTAGGCTTCGAGGGGATACGGCTTTTAAATGAGTTATCCCTCCTTTGCATTGTAAAATTTAAAATTTGCAGAAACTATATAAGCGCCTCACTCTTGCGCCAGGCAACAATCTGTTCGAACTCCAGCTACTGCCATTGTTCAAAATAATGATAACTTATAAGAAGCTAACGCTGCCCATGAGGCCTTAACCTGGAACCTGTGCAAAGCAACCTATGTATGTATATCATAGCTATTAATATGGTTACTCCTCTCAGCGTATAGAACCTCACCAGAATTGGACACGAGGAACAGGAAACTGACTTGTTAGACAAACTTGCTAAACAGACAACTTGCCAACCCTCTAACCTGCGAGCTTCTCACGTGGGAACCGAAACGCGACAGACATTGATGTAAGGAAGACACGAAACACGGATCCTTAGAGAAAAGTTGCTTGATTTAGGATGATATCATCGCTGCTTTATAGCAAAGCTTTTCAAAAATTGTTACTGTAGGGTAGTCTGAAAGTCAAGATGTTTCATTAATGCAAGCGGCTCAGATTTATAACAAAACAATGATTTGTCATTATCTGCTGGAAAACATTGTTCGTTGAACGGATAGCTTAATTTTAGTGGCAGTGAAATGTAACTAAATGCAAAGCATAAAAATGTGAAAGTATTCTCAATTAATACACGAATTTTAAAACTGCAATGAACCAGTTTTTTTAATCTGCTCAAAATACTTTTCATCGTAGTGGGTGTTCTTCAGACGAACTTTCCAGAGGATCTTGACTTTTTCTTGAAGTTGACAATTATTTGTTTATTTATATTGAATTGTATAATCAGTACCTTATCCCGTTCTTCCCTTTTCCATGCAGAGGTTGTAAAATTTCTTTAAGGTTTAGCTGAAACTGTTGCATTGAACTGAAAAGATTTTTAAATATTCTGATTTCGAGAACTTTTTAAGAACTAATCAATTACCCATAAATAAGGGTGCACAAATTATTGTATCTGAAAATGCGTAAAAAGATTATGGTTTAGTCAAGGCTGTATGTTATGAACAGCGCAAACATGCATGATTAAAACTTATAACGGTAGTTATTTCTTATGAATCTATGGTAACAAACATTTAAACAATGCAACTCGTTTTTTTAAGCAAATTAATTATCCACGCTTTCAGTCGAATGGAAATCGATCTACACAGATAACATTCATTCCTTTCATTTCGTCCCACTTTTCAGGCTTTGAACTGCGAGGTGAGACCCTGATTACGCAGCGAATTTGTACATCAAACATCTGGTCGACGCGATGTAGGCGATCGTTTAGTCTTCATATCTACTCTGAGGTGGTATGGCCATCTTCAGTGTGTTTTTGCAGTGAAAAAAATCGGCAGTCATTCCGGAGTAGCGATGAATGTGATTTCAAGGTTTCGTCCCACGGTATTTGCAGGACTTTTAATGTCCGGTTGTTTCGAATGTTGCTGTTAACGTGCCACACGTGTGTTAATGTTAGTTTCATGCTTAAGTTACGAGGTTATGAAGGTAATGAACATAATGCTGTGATTGCCTGAGAGAGATGACCACCTGGAATCGCTTGCATGAGCAGAACGACTGTGGTCTGTGATGTCCGTTGTATCTGCAGCATTTTAACACTTTGCTGAAACGCATCCGGTTATTGCAGCATACAAGAAAATATTTCTCTTTGAAAGCAGATCTGTCTCTACGTTGTTCTTTCATGTTGCAAGCTAACCTACTTGTCAGCGTTTGTCATGTTTCGGCTCTCACACGGGAAGCTGCTGGGCAGGATTGAATGTTTTATGCTGAATCAGTTTGCCTAACAAGCCTACCTTCAGTTCCTAATATCCGCATCTTCTGAGATTATTTGCCTCAGGAAATGGAATAACGTTTATGATAATGATCACGGGTAGGGTGACAGTGACGATATAAATAACATTAGACATTATGGTGGTGGTAGCGATGATGATTATCATCATAATGGTGATGATGGCTGTGACACTTGTGAAGACGACCCTGTGATATAGCGATGGTAATGTTGATGATTCATTCAACCAGTAGGATATATATATATATATATATCCATGCGTTCTAAGCTATTACAGTAGTAATGACGTGCTGAGGATAATTAACGATATTAAAATGATTGTAGTAAATAATCTTAATTATGGCAATTAGTGAGAGTATGATGGCGATATCAGCAGTAACTTTAACGGTAACATTGAATGTAGCTGTAACCATGATGGCTTAGTAGTGACGAAGGTGGGTTCGATAACGGTGGGGGCGATGTTGATGATGATTATATAGATATCTGTGATAATAGTCAGGATGATGTTGATAATGAAGATAGCGATGATTATGACCATAATGACTGCAGTTAGGATGGCAAAAATGACTTTGGTGAGATAGCAAGGTTATTTACAACGACGCTGACAATCCTGCTCAAATGACTGTTATTGTTTTTTCATCGCCATAACAAGTGAACAGAGCATGGACAGCAGAGTCACACAGATTTATGATGTCTGTCTAGCAATGGTGATGTTGCGCAAAGTTCATTGCTTGGCAAACGTTGTATAATTCTCCACAAGAAGGAGTGTGTCAACGAGGGTTTTTCACATTTGCACTGCCGTCTCACGCATCTACGTTCACGGCGCGGTTTCCACCAGAGAAGGGACTTGTTGACGATGTGGAGGGTCGATCGGTCATTGGCCTTACGGGAAAGAGGTGCTGATTTGAACTAATTCTAATGAAACTTTTTACACCGTTAATTTCCTTAAGGCAGGTACGCCTTCAGCCTATTTGGGCTTCTTCGATACAAGCAGCTAATACATGGGTAACTGATCGAATGTTTGTGAACATCTGCAACTGTCTCTCTGGTACTGATGTGGTCCTCTCAGAGCTTACGAGACGAAAGCCGTGCTGCAACGCATAGTGATCCCACTTACAGATGATTGTTTAGTGCGTAATAATAATTTAATAATGAATAGGCATGAGTTTTAGTTGTCTTAGTTTTATAGAAAAAAGTGAATTGAGTATTTCGTTGGTGCTCATCCTAAAAACAGCATAAAACGTAGCTTATTCATACACACCACAGAACCATACGTCCAGTCAGGTGATTGACCAGTACAGATGTTTCGCCGACTCTTGACCTACGAACCGCTGCGAACAACGAAAGGGAATTCCTATGCCAACCAACCCCTGTACATTGAAGAAAGCCCGTGAAACACGGGTCGAAACGTTGGTACCGGTCACACGTCTAATTAACCATATTGTTTACAGTATGTATAAATAAACCGTATTCGAGGATGTTTTCATAACAAGTCGGTAATTTAATTTATCTTGCTCAAAAATGAAAATAATTTATATCAGATATGTACGTAATAAAAATGAGGTATGAACCAGAGAACTGACCATTTTATCAATAACTTCAAGAAGGAAGCAGTGTTTTTCATTTTTTAACTAAAGAAATTTAGCAAGTACAAATCTGTTATTTTGCTTTGTGAATATGATAATGAATCCTAGCGTTCCTGCTTAGCTTCTTTAGTAGATCTCCTTTGTCTTTGCTTAATTTGTGCATCTATTCCTCTGTGTGTATAAACCAATTATAAGTTGTGCTTCACAGGAAAGTGCTGAAAATCATCCCTTCTAGTGACGGAATTATGACTCCTTCAGCAGTCACGAAAAAAATGCATGTTGAATCTTGTAAAATATATTTATTACAACAGGAATTACCGTTTCAGCTGCTCTGCCTTGTACAAGGCCCTTAAACATGTCACGAGTCTTTTTGTACATTCCATTAACTGTTGCGGTTGTTGCGACCTTCACCTCCGCTATTTTTATGAGCTGTTAATGGTTTCATCAATCTGCATAGTTGGCAAATGAAATCGTGAATCACAAATCAAATTACACAATCATTTAACATATTGTTCGCGCCAGGTTACAGCAAATAATTCTTCCAGGCAACACTTGTGCAAGAATTTATTTTAAATTCATCATTAAAAAATGTTTTATCCCAGGAATATGTAAATTTCTGAATATGGAATGATTCTAGTCTGGAAGCTTCAGGCGAATAATCCGTATGAATGCCTTACATGTCTCACATAGCCACGATAGATTGTTTTCAATTCTTCGTATTCGAAGATTGAACATTTCATTCCTGCGTTGGTGGTTGGTTATACGGAAGACAGCATAAAACACGGTTTATCTCTACACAACGTAAACAATGTGGTCAGTCGAATGATTAATCACCATCGACGTTTCGGCCCTTGTCTTATGGGTCTTCTTGAAGGCAATGAATTGGTACATTGAGACACTGACTGAAACATCAGTAATGGTCAGTCATCCTGTTCATCATATTGTTCTGCGCCGTGTACAAATCAACTATACTTGATGCTATTATCACCATATATGTTCATATCTTAGCCATGTGACTGAACTGGTATTCTGTTGATTGCATATACCTCAAAGTAGGACATGTTTGAGGTAATGACAGACATGCAAGCAGTAAATATCGTTCAGTTCGTGAAAGCAGGAATTAGAAATTCAACCGATGGAACAGCATGCAATCATTGCCGGTTGGTTGCTTGCGCCGCTGGATCACCTCAGCATAAATTGCTGCAATTTCATTTTAAGAATAGCGTCGACATGGTCCTAAAGCTAGAAATAGATTTATGCCATTTAAGCAGCGGAGAACATTAGGTTTTATCGAACGCGCTGCCATTCATCGATGTCGATTAAAGACTCCTTGGCACTCATTAAACTCACTTAGGCGTTTTAGCTTTCTTCACGACTGCCTCTGACAGCAAACGGTGTGAAACATGACCTTCGCCGCAGCAGCAAACGGCAGACGTACTAGTTGATTTATTTAAGGTGAAATGCTACGCAAAAACAAGCACAAAGTTACAATTACATATGCTATGTCTGGTTCGAGGTTCGATGACGAAATGAATATGAAAGTTTCGAGCTTAAACAAGATCGAAACTTAATCCGTGGTTGTGACACGGTTTGGATGCTGCTTCAAACACTGAAAAGTTGCTTCAGGCGTTTAGGTTTGAGTATTTGGTGTTAGCACATGACATAGCCAAAATTCTACGTCATGACCATCGAACTGCTGCTGGCAGCCTTTTGCGGCCATGACTCACGCACTGCTTTTTCCGTGATATCGTCACGTGCTTGCGAACTTTCTCACACTCAGACATTCAGTAGCGCCGACTGTCTGGAAAGAGAGAGAGATCGAAAGTCTGTTTGTGATCACATCGTAACTAACGTAGGTCTTCGTTACTTTGTCGTGTGGGAAAGCTAGAGCCTTTATTTTCACGATATCGACCTCATCCCCTTGATTTGCAAGAATGTAACTGCTAGTGTGAAGCATCACGAAGGCGCATGTAAGTTAAAAATTGCAATTGATGTTAGACAGAGAGAAGTAATATCATTAAAGTGATTTGCAGTGTCCTTAAAGAGGTTTACAGGTCACTCTGTTGAAAAAATTAACCCTTGAACATAAATGGTGTTTGGGCGATATTCTGATTCTCCTAAGGGCTCCAGAAGAACTCTAACAAGGAATCCAGGAACTGCACGATGACAGCATCCAGTTAAGACTGGAAACGAATCTGAACAGGTCTCAGACCATGTTTAACAAATGGATGACCTCCAATAATTTTTGGGTAAAGAGGTGCTAAAATATGCTCATTTGGAAAAGGTCGTCTCGCCACCTGGAACCTACTACCTGAGATAAACAGAGGAACAGAAATGACATGGGGCAATCTTAGAATGTTGAAAGTGTTTCAATCGGGAAAACTGCCATTCTGCATGAAACCGAAAGTTTTGAACCACAATGTGTTTGCATGCATGCGGGCAAAGCATGAACCCCAGGCTTGAAAGTTATTCAGCACAGCATGGAAAGTTGCATATTGCGAATAGCGAGAAAGATAGACTCTATGACGTCTTTGCATGAGTGAAGAGGTTAAGGTAGATGTGGTCAAGACGCGTTTCGAAAAAAAGCGGTCATCGCTGGAACAGTTATTCATTGTGCTAGTCTCCAAGAGGTGGTAAACGGCCTGTTGTAAAACGTCAATGCTGACGAAGCAATGAGATGAAGAAGTTCGCTGAATCATGATAGATAAAAATGGCAGAAAGTAGATATGTATGACAGAGTTATGGCCAAGCTCCGCCTGCAATGGTTGGACAAACGCTGATGATGAAAAATGATGATATTTATCTAATTTGGGAATATTTTACGGAAGAAAACAGTATCTGGCCGTCAGACCTCAAATATAGAATCTTCAGAAGAACAGTTTGGACGTACGTCCAGACGATGTTTGGCCTTCTTTCGTCTTTATTGTTCTGCGGCAGCCATCTAAGGTCACCTTCCTCATCCTCCCAGCATGTTACTTACCTCACATACAAAGCGAACGATATATGCCGCAGAACAGTCTGCTAGCTTCATTGAATGTTCATGTGATACATATGAGGGACTTGATCATCGAGTGCTGAAATGAAGCTCAATCGAATCGAGTGCTTTGATATTCTCCGCCAGTGTAAAAGTAAACAGTGGATTTCACATAAAAATTTGAAATAGGCTGATGCCGAATAGACTTTAAAGCGATCATTATTCAGATTGTATTGCAATATAAACAGAAAGAGAAGAAAACGGAGATGATAAATCAGGTAAAGGAGAATGAAAAGAAGAAACGAAATCAGGGAAGGGAATAGGAAAATGGAAAATGAAAGTTATGAAGTGAATAAGAGGGAAAATCAGAACATATAGTAGAGAAGAGGACATGACTTCGAAAAGAAAGGTGAGATTCGAGAACAAAAATTTTAAAGAATGAAAAGGTGGGTGAGAAAAAAAGAAAGCACCAGATGGAAGAAAGAAAAGGGGAAACGAGGAAGAGAAGATGACACACACGAATGAACTACAACGATGACGCCGAAGTACTGAAAATGATGCAGCAAAATGGACTATTGAGGTAAAGTGGAAAAAAGAATAAAATGCAGGTAGAAGAGCGCGAAGTACAATATGAAATCGAAAAAACAAAAACAGCCAAATCCGAAGACGATTAAGAAGAACTACGGAAATAGGAATGTGAAGAGAAATATAAATAATTAGAAAACAAGCGAGGGGAAGGAATAATAGCTAGTAGAGGAAAAAAACATGACAGGAAAGAAAGAAGAGAAATTCTAAATAGAAATACAAATGAAAACGATAGCGTGAAGCACAAAATAAAGGAAGATGGAAAAAGAAAGTAAAATGAGGAATCAAAAGGAAAAAAGTGGGCAATGATGGATTAGGCATAGAATACCAAGAGGCGGAAAGTAGAAATAAGAAGATTACTGAAATTATCTTAAATCAGTTCTTAACAGAAATCTGTGACCAAAGAACGGTGAAGAACAATACAAGGCATGCAGACTGGTCATTGAGACAGACCTGCTGGCGAAAAGTAATATGACCTGTGCCTAATATCAACCTGAAGTATTATTTTCGATTAGTCAATAATGATAAACCTGGGTTACTTTGCTGTTTAAGGTTTGTTACCCTCAGATAACGAGAACAAAACAACAACAACAACAATGATCAACCAATGCAACAGTGAACTACCGATAGCGAAGTGAATCGCATGGAACGTTTTGAGGTCAGCGTGGTGGATATATCGTAAACTAAATATTAGTTACAATTCTCCAAATGGTGATGCACCTGCTTCGCTTGCTCGACTGCGGAATCGCAACGAGTTTCAACACCTTTTTCTCGGTTATTATACTTTACAGCGAGGTAAGTGCAGGTTGCTATGGCAGAATTCTATCGGCGCTGTTTTGCATCAAGCGGTCTTTGAAAAACGGTTCTTTCGTGCTTGGATCTCATTGTGCAGCTGAAGAGAACCGAATATTTAAATCGCTCAAAATTATGAGGTGGACTGATCGACTAGGTGCACATGGCGGAGAAAGTTGAATCCACTACTCTCTTTAACATGAATATCGATTATCGATAGAGAACTGCGGTTCCACTGTTCTCTCTACGTTCGCAAAACATAATTGAATGATCACCGTTCACGTGCGACGTCAAAGTCAATCATTAGAAAGATTGTGGTTTCCAGTCAAAATGCCGGAGGTGCAAGATCCTTTACATATCTGGCCACACGATCGCGATCGATGGTTTGTGTGACGTTTACCCAAAGGTCTGCACTTCGGATAACATTTAAATAAAGTGTAAATTTTGCCTACTTTCATACAAGACTTGCGTTAAACTTTTTCGTTGTTTTCGTCAACGACTGTCGTCTGTGGTTCGGGGAAACCATGCTATAGCTTTGGTGTGACGTCATGACCATTTTTGATATTTGGCAACTGGATATGGTAATTTCGTCAGTAATGAAAAAATTCACTTGAGTTTGTCTATGTTCAGAGCGTCGATGACAGATGAAACAATTGCAGTTTCATGATTTTATTATAGTACTGCGCCTACTCTCTTCGTAAGTGCCGGCTTGGCAGTGGTGTACGAGCGCAGTTCCGTACTCGAGACGATGGTGTTGCCCGTCACTCGTCAGAATTTCTGCCCGTGATCAAAACTTCATAGAGGGGTCCAGTTCTCTGCAGTGTTTTATGAGGGTTGGTACGCCGCTGGATTGAGAAAAAACCTGCTCAACTGGATTGGAGAATCGACCTTGTTATGGAAGGTTACATCACAAGCGACCAATGGCGTTGTTTTTATCAAACGCACTGACCAGTATAAAAGAAATTATGGAGCATATTGGCAGACGTCATACCATGCCATATGATTTTGCTACTTAGCCACCGGCTGACAAGGAATGAACGAATGTTGTAAACCACGAATTTTCCCAGAAATGTGCTAATATTTGGCTAGGTTCCTGTTAGGATTCGAGCGCTATAAAAAACAACAGTTCATGATAAGTGTTTTGGGTACAGTATGGTATGGTCAGACGTCGAAATATGTAAGGTAATGCGTAAATAACGTCTCCAAAGACTTATGTGTTATTTGGCATACCCTCTCTGCGAACATACCATGATGTCAGTGAGGTAGCATATTCGGAATAGCAGGAGATGAAACGGAGTCGCTGCCTGTTTGGAGCCGAAATAGAAGCAAGGCGGCGATAGAATGCGGTTTTGGAGGAG
>UZAM01011312.1:2065-15236 GCA_900618415.1 Soboliphyme baturini | reverse complement strand
CAAAGCCAGAAAATTGCGCAGAACATCTAAAAGCGTGGTCGATAATCGATACATAAAGATAGAACAGATTTTTACGGCGGATAAATATTTTCCGTGTTAAACTGAATTAAATATGAAAACATGCCGAAGTGGATTGTGTATGATAACGTTCGAAATTTCTTCGCTATGATTTAGATCGTTTCATACATTTTCCAGGGGCTTATGACCAAATTTAACCGACTAGGTTGTGCAAAGCAAGTCTTGCATCCGTACGATTCAGAAATTTAACGTAGCATTTTAAACTTTACTTTTTCCCACTTATCATTTCGGATCGCAGAGGCAAATTATCACACATTGTCTCCAGTATTTCCGAGGGTGTGCAAGAGTTTGAGCTTCGGCAGAAGATAATCCGAGCATAGAGTACAGTCGTTCTAAACAATTACCCCAGGAATTCTTTTCCGTCCCCCGGTTTGAATAAGTAGTAGCTATTTCGCCTTCATTTCTGGAAGCATTCGCAACACGTGCCTAAACCATCGCAGCTGTGACTTTTAAATATGAAGAAACATCGTCTATACTAAGGCTCTCTCAGCTATCTGTACTCCGGGCCATGCCCAGATGCGTGAACCCAGCGATTCGTTGCCCAAAGCTCAGCTCAGCCCCTTGTATCCGGGATCGTAGTTTTTAGTCCTGGTCCACGACTACTGACCATTAATGAGCATGAAGATAAAAATCGACTTGAATAGAGACACTTTAATCTTCAGACTCAACTTTGTTTTAGTCACAACGGTTAGGGCTAGTTCGCGCAGAGCACCGCTGCAAATTGCAATTCCCCAGTCCATGTATTCTTCCCTTTTTCCATCAACAGTAAATACAATCCAAGAGGTACATGAACTTCACGGGCAGGAGGATGAGAAAGCACTAAGCTTTTCGTTTTAGATACGTCCACTCGCATGCCGGCTACGTCTCACTCAGCTGCGAACCTTTCCAGAGAGCGCTGTAGACCAGATTTAGAAGATGCCAGCGAAACAAGGCCATCTGCAAACAGCAGCCTTCTCGTCTGGATATCTCCTACGTTGATACTCTAATCACCCTGACTGTCCTATACATGTACCACCCAAACATGAGGGGACAGAGCGAAGCCTTGGCGGAGGCCAGTGTCAAAGATGAAAGGTTTCGACTTAACACCATTTACTGACACAGTATTTGCTGTCAAACACATAAAACATATAATGACTGGATGGCTAGTAATAACTGTCCATCGATTCGACAGGAGTATAGAAACGGCCGTAACTTGTTGCGCGGGACCGGCAGAGGCAGAGTTTGCAGAACATCTAACAAATATTTCTTGATATTTTAACATCTGCACAGCTTTGAAGAGATTAATTGAATTGTTTATGCAGTTTGTCAGAAGTTCTTTATCGTCAAAATCTTCAAAGAATTTACTCCGCATCTAAATGTTGGCGAATAAGCCTAAAGACTGAATTAGACCTAAACGTGGTAGCTACAGATTGGACTACATTATATATCAATAATTGCTTGATCATATTTATATCTTTAATATCATTCCACAATACACTGGTAGGTTTCTACATTTGTTATATTCTGAAATGTTGGATTTAGTTTAACAAAATTTATATGCGGAGTAAATCCATTGAAGATTCTAGTAACGAATGTCAAAACAGCAAGAATACCTGGATAAGAATGAAAAAAGTTTGTTCAAAATATTACAGAACACATTTTGAGCTCAGCTGCCAAAATGAAGTATCGAAAATCTAAAGTACGAAGCAAAACTGATAAAAGATGGACGAACGAATGAATGACCGACAGCATGTCTACTACGGCAAATTTTAAGAGGCAGAAGTTTCAGACATTTTAAACAATTGCTATTAAGACAGACATTTGCTAAAGCTTGCTGCTACAACTAACGGATGTATTTTTATAGAAAGGTCGTGTGGTCTGTCGACGTCCATCTTGTTCAACGGTTAACTGTAAGATTCGATCTAGGCTGTCCACATGCTGTCCAAAGTGCCAAGGTAACTTGATACCGATACTTGATAAAACAAAATAGAAGCTTCTTTTCTGTTTTCACTATTTGATTCTGATTGTAGCTTTAACATCATGAAAGCTCAGCAACACAGCCTTTCTTTGACATACATTAGACGAACGATGATTTTCGAAAGTAAACGGATGAATTGAAAATCGTATGAAACAATGGCTGTGCCTTTACTTTACATGTTGTAACTGCTCCGTTTTCTGACGCTCGAAGGCTATTGGGGTCTTCTGCATGATCTCATGCGAAGTCGACCTTCATCGACCCTTGATAGGTCGTCGATTCGATGATCTGACGCTCTGGGAGGCGTAACTTCGCGCAATTCATTACGGCTGTTGGTTGGTTGGGTACGCTGCGAATGCACGGCTTCCCACATCTGTGCGGTTATTTTGATACAGTCGAACAAAAGCGAAAATACATGTATATTTATTGTATGAATGTCCCACTTTATATGTTTAGAATGGTGGCACTATCTTTTCAGTAGTTAAATTTGCTTCGAGTGTTTCCATTGCAATGAGGTTCAAAGGCGCAATACTTAAATATTTTCTAAAATATCTTCTTAAACTGCATGGCCTTTACCAGCACACTGGTTTCGCTTTGTAAAATTGCCTCGCCTTTTACTTAGCTTAAGTGAAACAACCATCTCTGTTAAATATAATGATGGAGTGGCACAGCGGAGTCATGAAAGAAATCCATAAGACTGACGATTTGAAGAAATAGTCAGAACAAACGAGAATGACACCTGAACTGGTATGACAAAACAAACAAAATTTACTCAACTTTTCGCTTAACAGGATGAGTGTACCGGTGGTCAATACAAAGATATTACAAAACATTTTTAAGATATGATGAGTATAACTTTTATTGCAGGAACGAGCCCTCCTGATATAAACCTGCGAGATTATTTTTAACAGGTGACACATCGCCATAGGAAAAAACTCATCTCAAGCTCTATTTAGAGAATCATAAGACTTCAGATGGTAGACAGCAAACTTTTCAACCCCTTTTTGGAATAACTATCATCTACAGCTTTGCAGAGACGGAAATGAAATATTACTAGATTTCATTTTAATTTAACCGAACTCAAGGTTCTAGTTATCTTAAAAATTGCTAGCACCATCAAATAAATTACTGATCAACACAAAAGACTAGAAAATTTAATATCAGAAGATGACTATCATATGACGCGAAGGACACTAACTTTTCTATATTTTCAAATATCATCAGTCATGTTTCACGGACCTTCCTTGACGTGATGAAACAATTTGCTTTCACTGCGGATCGATGAAGACAAGGCAACAGATCCTTTCGTCAAAATCGATTTTCAATGAATCTTTCTACTCAGCTTTGCGTTGTCCAAAACGCATAAAGTTCCATCCTACATCTGACATACAAACACCTGACATACATAGACAAGACTGTGTTATGGTTTATGGCAGGTATTCTCGGTTAAGAAAAATACATTCTGTCATATTTGGCCCTGGTTAATAATCACTATTTTGAGAAATTCAAGTCTGCAGCCGCCAATTATGTCAATTACAGCGGCTGTCTTAATGACAGCTAAGTCTGGAAAGAAATAACACAACTACTCCAACACCAGGTTTTGAAATGCCCTCGCTCATAGCTGCCTGGGGTACGTTTAAGCAGGATAATGCTCCATGGTGTTTAAGCAACTGCCGTGCAAGATGCATCTCGCATCACTTTGTTCGCTGGAGCATTCTTTCGCTAATTACAAACGATGCACTCTAGCGCACGGACATATTTCGATGTTCGTGCTGGTAGTATATAAGAAGTTCTAGCTTCTGAGCTTCGGAAATACCATTGATAATGAATGCGAAGTGATAACTAAATAGTAAAAGTGTAGCACGAGAATGATAGCTGTTCAATTCGGTTAAGTGGTAGAAAGAATGGCAAAAATTTTGGCGTCATTTTACTCATGATTTCCTTGGTTTTCACAGACCAAGTAGACTGAAAGGTGTTATTTTCTTTCCACTAATTACGTCGTCTATAAAGTATCTTCAGAAGCTTCCGTCTAAGAGACAAAAATTGTGCTTTACCGTTCAAAACACAGGGCATGATGAAATAAAACACTGTTACCATGCACTAGAACACTGTTACCATGCACTAGAATACTGTTACCATGCACTAGAACACTGTTGCCATGCACTAAAACACTGTTGCCAAGCCATGGCTATTGTTTCGTAGAAGATTAACAAGATAGCCTTCAAATTTTCTGTTAGGTTTGTAGTCAGTGTATTCTTTTCAAATATACCAGTCTGGGGAGCACAGTGAGACATGAGCTTCTGATGTCACTGTATCATCAGACAACCGTATCAGAGTGAACATCCTAGCACTGAGGATGAATTCGTATAAAGCGAATGTCTAACAGGACACAGTTTAAATAACAGAAAGACGATGTTTCCCTATTGTCAGAACGTAGGTGACGTTATTCTTACTTCTATCCTTTGAATTAGAAAAGTCTTGAACACCACCAGAGCATCGAAATCATCCAATCGTTTCGAAAAGAACAGAACGACACGAACTTCATGATGATACTGACAGCAGAACACCAATCGAACACTTACTTATAGAGCATTGTAAAAAACAATGATCAAAAAAAGTATAGGCGACAATCACAAACTCAAAATATTACACACGTTTTAAGTACCCAAGAGCAGTCAATACCATTTCAGAGCGTATTTTAAATTTTGACATTATTTGAAAACTGATGAGTTTTCGGACTGCATCTGCGGGTGATAACCAACGACGTTGCATTTACTGTCGTCTGAATTTGCTTGTACTTCTAAGTTTTTATCATTATTGGTGTTCGCCGTGTTTTTTTCACGAAGCGACTTCAATAAGGTTGCCAAATGAGCATCAAGTTCACAGTAATCGCTGGTTGTAAGTTTCAGACTGGTCAGTTTCTTCGGAAGCATTGTATAATGAGACTAAACGGTTAATATTTTACAACTTATGTTACCGAAAATCAAAACAACTGCTTTCATAAGATTGATGCAAAAATTAATATAACAAATAAAATAACTGCGAGAAGAACGAAATTGTGGCTATTAATTAACACGTTGTATTTATTTCTATATGTCGAAGCTAAGATACGTTACAACAGCAAATTTTCCTTCATATTACTCGATTTCCTTTATCAGCGGCTCGTAAAGTCAAGTGGACCCTCTTTCAACCTTCTCTGACTTGTGTTCCCTGTCTCAACTGCTAGCAAGTAATTTGACAACTGGCTCCTGATGAAAAGTAAGATTTGTAATCAGACGGAATCCAGATCCTAACTCTCTTAGCGTCATACAAAGTAGAGGTCGCGTTCGTTGAACCAAACCATTGAATTTGTGTACTCAAAATCTCAGAGCAAAATCATGTTTTTTCTTCCTTCTTTGGGTGAATATCGGTTCGATCATCTCAGCCTTAGTAGCAGACCAACATTCAAATCATGGTGGACAGAACGGTTGAGTGGAACAGTTACTTCTTCGTCCATATGGACAGCTCACGGTCGAATAATGATGATTTAATAAGAATAAAGCGGGTCCATGCTACCTTCCTTCTGCTGTTGATTTAATCATCTAGTGAATTCATGCGGTCCACCTGATGGTATCCAAAAGCAGCTACTTCGTCACTTACATAAACGTAACCTTTGGATTACTGCTGGTCCAGTAGAAGCTGCGGAAAAAAGCAGCAGCAACGACTAATAACGTGCTTTCAGCCGTAGGCAATGAAGATAAGCGGCTGCAAAGAATTTAACCAACGTTAATTTATTTCAAATACTATTAATTCTTTCCATAAAAAACTTTACTCCTCGTGTTTTGGCGAAACTTGATTAAAAAAACGATTAAAAATCGATGATTCGTGAAACGCAAGGGGTGTGACCTCCTTGATTTGGTTGGGTAAAACCTAAACTAACGACAAAGCGATTTCCAGTCCGAAAGATTAATTATACGGTTGCGATGTGCTTCATCTACCGCTCATTCAGGCTCTGCACCATGGACTTCTGGACCTAAGCTCATATCTACGGCAAAGACGTGGAATCCAACGACTTAAGATAACTTTAACTATGTTTGAATTGGAGATATTCCTAACAGACTGCAAATCTGTCAACCCTGTCCAGTTTCTGCAAAAAATCTTAAGCTTAAAATGAATCATCCATGTAACTGTGATTCTGAGGTACTCATGAGCGATGGTATAATACAACTTTTGTTAGTCTAACATTGACAGCATATTCTGGATGTTGGTGCTTTTCTTACGAAACAAAAGAATGTTGTACAGCAAAAATGGAATCAACAATGAACATTCGCTTTCAATGTAAGGAAATAAAATAATGCATTGTACTGAAATACAACGGAGATGGACATCTCAAATCCAACATAGAAACCAGTATTCATTATGGAAGAGAGAAGGTTCGCCGACTACAACCAAAATATCCCTTCGCAACTAAACAGACATTCAGTAGTTTACCAGGGCAGAAAGGTCAAAATGAAAGTAGGAAACGTAAATTAAGAGGCTATCTGTAGTAAGTGTTACAACAAGGCTTAACAGCTGATAAGAAACAAAGAGAAGACGAGGACGACATTGGATGGGTGACAGCAAAAGAAGACAGCATTCATGAGATGTCGATGCGACAATGTCGAACATGGAATCTGGTTGCTTAGAACGACGACCTTGTCTGTCTCGAGCAACAGACAGCTACTATAATAAGCCAAAATAGAATAAACGAATCTGGAATTTCTGTACAAACGACATAATATTGTAATGAGTAAACTAAACTAACTTCCATCCGTCAACTCAAAACTGCTGTTGTGCAGAGACTTTGAGTTCATTCTGATGATTTTATAACAGAAGCAACTGCATTTCAGCCGCATCAGGGTGCTTTCTGCGTACATGCCGATATCTTAGTGTTAATCATATCACGATAAGAAATCAGAAATTTTGCGTAAAAATTTCTAAGAAATAAAACGAATACTAAAGCAGAGTGTCTTAAAAACACCTCAAAACTATTACACTCGGGGAATGCTAAATGTGGTTGTCCGAAACACTTATAGGATTAAATTAGGAAATTTTTAATGGAGCGGGGGAGAGAGGGCAGGGGCGCAATGGGTCAGTAGTTTGTTTGGCATGTTAGAGCGCCGAGGAAAATAAAACCCAACTCGCAGTATGAATATTTTCTAATTAACTGAGAATTCCCTTGAGCAAGGAATTCAGCCCAGTGTGTTTCGGTGCAGCCAGTTGATCGTTGGTCAGCGAATAATAAGGACAACATGGTGCTTCGGTGTGATCGTGCCAAAGTGTGGCAGACATATCGATTACCCTGTACGACGGCGTGCAGTCCTGACGGAGTTCGCTTTGACCCACCTGATCACTTAGAACATCAGGTCATCACCGACGAATCGCGCCAGCCGCAACACATTCACCATTCTTCCCAGACTTTCAGATATCTTACTGCTTTAGTGAGTGTCTAGGATCCCTAATCTACCCGCGTAAGTAGCAGTCGGCGATCATCCCCCATTGGCGAGTCTAGCTAAGTACCCGGGCCACCGTAGTTTCTACTTTCTGGGCCAATCGAATAACTGACGGACGGACTTAATAACTAATCAGCACACGGTTCAAAGTAAATTTAGGAACGAAATTCAAAAGTCTGTATAAACAAAGCATTAATTTTCTTTTGAGCTACATTTCATTACGATCACATTGTCGGTCGCAAAGCAGTATGTAATTCTCTAGAAGCATTAAACTAAAAACTTACATTATCACCGGCCATTATTGCTGAATCATGGTCAACGACACACGACACAGAAACGGAAGTATCACGGCAAACAGCAACAACCAATTAATTAAATTCTGAGAACCAAAACTGTTCTAAAAAGTTTTAAGTATAGCATAGGAACTACAGTTTGTGCTGTTTCACCTGCACGTCATAGAATGAGTAGAAATGCATCAGCCCGATCTGAACAGAAGGAACACCAAAGAGCGAAATGAATATTATACACAGAAAACAGCAACAAAATTGTATAAAAGAAAAGTAGCTGTAAGAGAATGAGTAAAACCGGCGTAAACTTTACATACGAGAACTTCGTATTCGAGCTGTTTTCTAACTTATAACAAACAGAGCTAACTTACGCATCAAGTACTACAGAATAATTGTTTAACTTTAGTTTATCATGTAATTGAATTCAGATTAAAAAGCTTTAGAATTCTAAAAGATTCAAAATTAAAACTTATTAATTACTTGTTTCAAATTTTCATACCATTTCATTTTAAGGTCTAGGTTTAAAAAATTCAGCAAAGCAGAATAAGAGTATTTTCGCTACTCAAATGGATTAATAAAAAACCCTCTTTCCATCAACTCAAGCACAGAATGTGCTTCTATAATTATAAGTACCAGCTATTGCAAATAAATAAAAATGCAAAAATACACATCTGGACAAAATTTAGAACAACTTATCACAATTCGTGGAGTGAATAATAGTATGGTTAAATAAATATATTTTATTTCTTTCAACCAGAAATCAACCCGGGTATTGTGAGCTTGCTAGCAAACTTCTAGTTTTCAATACCGTCAGTAAACATTTCTGTCACCTCTTCGGGCTCATACGGCGAAGCGTGCCTTCCCGTTGTTTCTAGCAGCATAACCGGTCGTGTAAGCAGACAAGGCTCCATAGTATTGTAGTATCTGCAGTGCATGGGTACAAACGAGCGCCACTTATTGGGACGAACAAAGCTCGCTCGAACATCAGTGAAAAACTAGCAAGTTACCAGTAATCCCACAATACCGAAGTTTATTTCATTTACGTCAGACAATGGATGGAGGCATATTCATTTATGTTCGAACATCCGTTTGTTCGATCCAAGAGAAGTGCTTTGCGTTCACGCACTGAATGTGCTGAAATGCTATAAATTTGCAGCCTGCATAAAGGAGCTACTAAGCTATTAGAATCAACGAGTTGACGCTCTACGCCGTGTGAATTCGCAGGAGTAAAAGGAGAAAATTGTTTCTTTCTATTACACAGTTTCGTTTCCGGTAATTCTTTGCAAGCATGTGGGGAAAACCTACAAAACTTGTGTTCTTCGCTAGTAAATCTTAAAAATCATGCCGTTAGTACGATTTACCGGTTTCCATCATGAAATGTATTTTGTCTAATGCAAATGAGTGTAGTACGCCAAAGTCAATCCCAGTATTGATAACAAAATAACTACTGCATTTTTCCATCGATAACGCGTACCTTATCCATAGCGCGCACCTTGTACTTCTTTATGCTCGTTAAATGTAGAGATAATGCGCACCTTGTAGCATTTAATCCTTATGAAATATTAACTGAATAATGTATTGATAGCGTACAGTCTGTTTATTGTCTGAAAATAGGCAGTTTAAGGACAAATGAATAGCGGAATGATATGAATGATTATTCTGTCACTGTACCTCAGACAAATGAATAGCAGAATTAACAAGTGTGATCATATTGCTTCTGGTTTTTGAACACTTGTATTCTGCAAGTGTTTAGACTTTAAAATTGAAAAGTGCTCCTGAGAAAATTGCCCTTGGAGAAAAAAATACTGTGCGGAGAAAATTTTATACAGGAATGTCAAAGCTAGAAGCCGTTAATTTCGCGAATAAAGAAGGAAATTATGAAACAGCCAGAAAATTTAAAGTTGGAGAACCCAGTGTGCGAGAATGGAGGAAAGAAGAAGCAGTACCAGAACGTTTAGACCAGAAGAAACGTGCAACGAGGTACAGAAGATGCCTCTGGCCAGAGTTCGAAAAAACACTTCTCGAGTGGAAGATCTCTTAGAGAGATCGAATGAGCGTAAAGTATCAACAACCAGTATTTTGTTGTAGAAGAGGACAAAATAGAAAATTTTGAAGCTTGCTCATGATGCTAATTCCGATTTATGAGAAAAAAAACAATTTGTGTATTCGTTGATTCTCGAGTGTTTGCCAAAACTTTTCCGTTTTTCATTGCACAACATGCAACGTAGTTTTTATACCTTGACTGGACTTCATTTGCATAGATAACGCGCGCGTTATCATGGAAAAATAAGGTAACCTAACGTTAGTCAATCTCATATCGAGGCATAAAAATCTGTCAATAACTACAAGTCATCACTGACGTTCCATTGGATGCTAGAGCAACGGCTTCCATCCAGTCAGAATTTCCAATTCCAAGGGTGTTATTTCTCGTGGCAAGTATTTTTTTGTCGTATGCATTTGGGGTTGTTTGTTCCTTCTTTCCATATTTTATGCTGTGTTCTAGCAATTGGGGAATTGGGTTCCAATTGTGCCAGAGTAATTTTTCTTTGTTTTTCTTCGCTCTGGCTGCAAACTGTTGCTCATTTTCTGAGAGTTTCCATGTTCGTTTTAAGATGTTTTTCCTCTGGTCTGAACTTATTCACACTGTTCACTGATTCTGCAATCAGCTGATTCCTGCAACCATCGATTGAAATGCGAGGATCATATACTGTTCATATTCATGCGTTTGCTTCGATTGAGGATGTGTCAGGCTCGTTTTTGTTCGAGAGTGATCTTTGCGTTATTCACGAATTTACTTAAGTTTAAAATTTTTTCCAAGTATTGCGTCAAGCCGGGAGGTGCTGAATTGCAGTGCCGGTCAAAATCGCTTGCCCTTCTTTTATCCACGGTTGATTAATGAACGTTACTCTGTGGGAAGAAAATTTGACTCTACACAGGGTGCTTTCCACACTGTTGTCGTTGATCATGCCTTTAACATAGAAACACTCGTGGCTGATGGCATGTGGATGGAAATCTGAAAGAAAGGCTGCCAGGAAAGGAAAGAAATGGCCCCATCATTAAGGTTTAGGAAAGACGAATATTCCAATGGTTACAAGCGTTGCTGCCCTGGTCTTGCCTGTTTTCTAAAGGAACTTTAAGAGAGTCGAAGCGGCACGAGCTAGAGTTCATTGTTTAACTGCAAATTTAAATGATGTCATGAACAGCCATAGCACAAAACCAGCGAATCAGGTTGCGATTAGGCAGAAGCAGTGGTACGCGCGCCTTAGAACCTCTGATCAACGAGTACACCAAGCGCGCACACGAATCAATCGGAAGTGATCGCCCTCACAGAGAGGAAAGATCAAAGTGTGACAGCTAGACGATCAGGTATGCGTAATGGCAGTGTCTTCCACTGAAAACATTGTGCTGCCAGCTGGTAAATACCGATCGATCCTCGAGGATGGACACGAAATCCGCAATTGTACATATGGATCGTTCGGTCCACACTGTGAACAGGAAGAAGATTAATGACATAGATCGAAACGGGGTCAAAAAAGAATTGACTTATTTTGCTGCTGCTGTCTGCCTGTACATAAGCCTCTTCACTAAAAGCTTTACGCCCCGGTTTTGCCTCCTTTCTCACTCAATATCTAGTCCAGTTGTAAAAGAGAGTGAATTTCCGTTGACTTTATCAAAGATCGCATCGTGCGCTGATCACCGCTTTGAATAATAAAGTATCATCAAGTGTTCGCATAGGTAGAATTCACAGTAAAATAGGGATTCTTCTTTTATCTCCATGGTTTGAAGCCTAATTTCTGCCAGTGTGTCCCCTTACCTCTGCTCGACTTAATTCAAAAACTGCGTCACCAAGTTGTGGAACTGCAAAAGTACCGTAATATACTATATAGTGATAAGCCAAACCGAAACTGTTGCACTTAATGGGGTAGGGGATGACAGCCTATACGCAAGATTAAAAGTGAATTCGATGACGAAGCCATTTTTATTCGAGAATACTTCTGTCTATTTACAAGACGATTCTAGCCATCATGGTAACTTGTGGTCATACGTAATCGAAAATGACTGAAAATCTGTGATGAGGGGTGCAGCCTGCAGAAACTGGTTTTTTGAAGCGAATCGACGAGCACAGTCGACTCAACGACACTCAGAGATCAGGTATCTGAAATAACTGAATATAGTTATTATAACTAATATCTCTGATTTCATTCAGAAGAAAACTCGTATGTTCCTGCGGACAGATTGAATTAAGGGGAATGCAGCCGTTTAGAAAAAGACTAAGAATCGTTGTTATCGACAACAAAAAGACGCTTGCATACTACAAACCAATAAATCCACCTGCGGATGCAGGGTTTGGGATCACATGGTATGCACATGGAAATGATCCATGGGAAACGGATGACAGTCTCGTTAGAGCCGTTGTCAGTAGTGCCATTCAGCGACTCTAAATCGTAACTTCAAAATAAGATCCATCGCAGTTAAGAATCTCATTGTATCTGTAAGTTATTGGCTCGATAACTTCAAAAATTATGAAGTTATTTCATAAACACGTATTTAATGAGTTTCTAATAGAACAGACACTCTCAAAAATTGCTTTTTGATCGTCGCCCTGAAAACGTTATGAAATATAAAATAGTTAACACATTTCCTTAGAAGTAGCGGGTTCAAATTCCTTCCATTTGTTTCATCCCCTGAAGCTGTATGTAGATGAGTAACATTCAAAACAATTTTATACCTTTGACGAAGTTCTGTCTAAATCCTCAGAAATATTAGCCTGTTTTGAAAGTTGCAGTGAACTGAACAGCTCACAAAGGTCCCTGAGGACATTCTAAAATAACGGTGGAAGGTTCCACGTTGAGATATCATGCAACAAATCGCAGATGAGGTGGTCGCCACCGCAAAGGGGAGAATATTCAGAAGGAACATGGATTTCGAGAATCTGGATGGATAGTTTCGCTGACGTCCGGTCATTGTCATTCCGGATCTTATTTCCCGTGACTTTAAAAGTACAAGGGTGCTAATCGCCTCAACGGTGTCGTACATGTCAACATTATGGAGCCGCTGTGCAATAGATTTATTAGATTTATGTACTACAGATATGTGTTGATCTCTCTGTCATGTGCAAAAGTCTACAAATTAAATTTTTCTCAAAAACAAGAATCAGTTACACTGCCTATACCGTTAATATAAAACAAACAGATCTTGTGAAGAATCTTGGAAGCAGCAAAATTCTGACTGGAAGCACCTACTGACTCTGACTAGCGAATGTAGCACATTTCTTATATAAACAATCATCTGACACCTATCGAATGGAGGTTAAAATTCGGTTGCCGCCATATTGTAGATGTGCATGGAAAATCACAAACAAGCCAACGCACCCACCCAAA
>UZAM01011311.1:3402-15721 GCA_900618415.1 Soboliphyme baturini | reverse complement strand
GCAAAGACAACTAGCCTGAATGGAACATTATGATTATGTATTTTAGGAAGAACGTTAAAGTTGGATATCATCTGGTTATGATCAGGCTTCAAAGGTGTTTCGATAAAACTGAATTTTACGCGTCGCGTTAAATACTATAAGGTCGTGGTGAGCGATCTGCAGGAAATGCAAGGAATTTATACACAAGAAACTAATTGCATAGAGACGTGCTGGAATTGCTGGACACTACTTGGCACTTGTTAGTGTGCCGTATCTTGCCCTATTGCAAATCTTCTTGACAACGTATTCTTAATTACTATATTAATACGTACTCTTGGAAGTTTCACGGCTTTAAATTCTGCTGCTGAGACTGATTTACACGGTTAAGTCTGGGTTATAAAAACTTTTATATCTTCTAAGAAAGTTTCTGTCTATTTTATGAATTGCTTAAACTTTGTTAGATAGTCTCAGGTGAATGGAACGCACCATTAGTAACAATGAAATAACACGTAAATACGCATAACCAAACCACGATTTTATAGTTTTTCAGCATAACTGCCAACGCATAAGGAACATGCTCAGCTTTCTAAAATGCAAGTGACATGATAAAATTCTTAACTTTAACAGCTATCAGTTCAGTGCAAATATCGAGACTACGGAAATCGGCACAAACGTATAATCAAGCAACCCTTTCGTTATTAGAGTCTTGGGAGTCTATAACGGCCCTACGATGTACCAAACTGTAATCGACACTCGAAACTGAATTTGAAATGAGTGGGACAGTTCAATGCTAGAAACCACGAAGGCTCGCAAACAGCCGATCGCAACCATTTGCTTTTCGTGAGTCTATTTCTTTTGCCATAATGAGATTTTCCTATTCTGAAAAAATATCTATCACTGAAAGAATGATTTTTCTGTTTTGGGCGTAAAAAGGTGTAGCTCATCGAGAGATGTAGCGGATCACAAGTAGTACAGGTTCTTCAAACCTGGAAATCCGTCTGGATGAAGATCGTTATGGGACATGAAACCGTGAAAATGAGCAGCTGAAAAAGCTTAAAAGAAACAAAATGATATCTGATCAGCAAACCGGAAATTCTACACATCACAAATACACTGTTCACTAACTTCGCTGTAATACGCAGAGACCTTAAACCGGTTACGGTAGAAGAGCTGTCACTATAGTACTATAAAGATCAACAGTTCAATCTATGAATAAACAACACAGAATGATTCTTAGATTCAGTCATGCTCTTCAAGATTTCTTCAAAGATATTCAGGTGACAGACATCAACGGATGACCACCAAATAGGACAGCAGACACGGTATTTAACAAAGTGGGCAACAAGTATCGAACGGCAAAAACACCTGAAGAAAATAAGGGGCGTCCGCCTAATCTGATTCGTTTTGTGTACCGACACGTGCTGAATCATTATGAGTCAAATTATCATGTTCAGTCGAGCGTGGTTACCGTTTAGGACCACTGAGCCAACGAACTGCACCTGGCCTTGACAACACTAAACTCTTCCATAACAGACTGACGTTAATTACTTATTTTGTTCAACTACAGAGCTAGCTGCAAACGTCAAATGATCTGGCTGGAAAGGGTTTTGCAATGCCAGTCAAAATGAGGCCCACAGGAATGACACGCACCGCTCGTGCCTAAAGCGAATGTTTTACAATCGATATAAAATGTTTGACATCATTAAACAATGTGCTAAATTTTTCGTTGCACAAATGAAACGCAATTTAATGCCATGTGTCTAGAAGTTGCAAACAGCGGACGGAAACAGTAAATATCAACATTTTAATTCCGGGTAGCCTCAAAGGCACAGCATAGCCTCAAAGCCAAAAGTTAGCAGTTAGAAGAATTTCTCACCTGCACGTCAGTGACTGCATAAAAATGACATTTTAAAACACGCGCATTGGTTTTCAACACGTAAACCAAAAAAAACAGATACATAATGTCTTTACCCATTCACTTTGTATATCTGAACATTAGATTTACTAGCTGTCTTCATTTCTTTTTCTGACCACCTTTAGTTGCCTCCGCCTTAGGAGGTTTGTGCGGTAATGGTTTTCCTTTGTCTTTGCCGCGCAGCTTGATTTCTATAGCACGCTCAATTTTTCCCAAGATCTGCTGGTTGAGCACCGCACGCCCAGCCTCATAGTCATTCACAATAGAAAGTTTTTCGTTTATAGCCTTCGCTAGGTCGCTCTGACTCCATTCTTTGGCTTGACGGCCAGACTGGATCAAACGACCAATCTAAAGTATAAATTATTACACCGAACATAGAGCATATGATCTGAACGATCAGAAGAACGATCGTTTTTGAAACTTCAAACTCTGAAAAAGCAGAGAACTACGTTTCAAATCTGTCCTGAACTTTGCATCTTATCATAAGCACGCAAAAAAGCAGCCAGCTCCCTGAACGGAAATGGTACTGCGAAAAGTAAAACCGAAATACTTTAACTTATTATGGACTAGCGATTGCGCAGTGCGCCAACGGTTTCCACGGTAAATGTACTTTATTTTTATGCCGATGTCACAAATCAAATTTAAACAGTTCGAAGGAAATGACAACAGAACTTATGGAAAAGACATTTTTCATTTATCTGGCGATGTCTATAACAACTGGCTGTCAGACTGTGCACGACAGTTTATAACATTGCAGATAAAGTGTTCCTCATATACGTAATCTTTTTTACAATATGTACTGTTTTTAACATCTGACAATTCCACCCTTAAAGTATTTCTGAAATATATAATTTTTGCATGTAGCCATATTACGCTTCCCGCAACCAGTTATCTATCCGCAACGGTACACTATTGTACAACCAGTTCTGGCAAAAGGAATTTCATTCACAATAAAACAAACTATACGCTTACAGTATTTGTTTAACAAATTTTTCTTGGCGTTTAGGGTTTTAACGACATTGAAAATTCTCTAAGTACATGAAGCTATGGAAGATGCAGCTGTAGAAATATTTACAGAACCGCCAAACCCAGCAGTTCAAAAACGAGGGCGGCGGTGAGGAGGAGGAAGAGTCTAATGCAGTGGGCAGATAAGATGTCTGTCAACTTGTTGCTGTGAAACTGTGAATTTCTAAATCTTTATTTCATT
Organism: Soboliphyme baturini; assembly: GCA_900618415.1. Taxonomy (NCBI): domain Eukaryota; kingdom Metazoa; phylum Nematoda; class Enoplea; order Dioctophymatida; family Soboliphymatidae; genus Soboliphyme; species Soboliphyme baturini. Next base: position 12,620 of record UZAM01011311.1, on the reverse strand, counting down.
ATATTCCGTCGTCGTGCCTGCGCAGAGTCGCAGGTCAGTGAGCAGACACTTGATCGGGTGTCAGACTTTATATAATTGCTGGTAGTCATCTGTATCAATTGCTTTATTCAATACCTTATGCTATATATAGCTCAAAAATTTCCGGTGAGCACAACATTAAACTTTCTTCACAACTACACTTTCAAAGCAGGCATCGTCGCCCGACGATTTCGGACACAGAAACCATCCGCCACCATGGAAAGAAAGACAGCCTAAAAGTTCTGGAGGACAAGTTTGGACGCCCTCTTACCATACCGGAAATACTCCGGCGATGGAGAAAACCTTCATGAGCTTCTTAGCCCTGAACAAGCGCACGGAGAACAGCTTCAACATGGAGAGCGGATATTAATGTTTCGGTAGATAATGAGGCGAAAGCTGAGAACAGCTTAAAAAGTAGCAAGGCGGTAAAAGTTGATGAAATTCGCCCAGAAAAGTCTATAGCTAACTCCGCCCTTGCCAGTACGGTCCCAAGCCCAGACGGGCAAGGAGAAGGGTTGAATACCGTGGCTAAGAACCAGTAAAACTTAACCACCACCTAAGCCTCATCGTATTGCCGCCATCGAACATTACACCCCCTCGGTCGTTGCCCAGGCTACCAAGAGCGGCGCAGGCCATTGGGGGACTGAGGCAGGCTTCGCAAAGGGGGCGATTAGAGCCTGCTCATCGCCTTCGGGCAGACGGGATCGTAACAGCATGACAACGGCAGCTCAAGATGGACAAAGCGACGACGAAGAAACATACTAATCAGCAACGGAGTCGCAACTCATTCTGAACGGAGGAGGCAGACAGCGCGACACCATTATAGCAAGTCCGAAAAAGAACCGGAGAACGATACCGATTGTGGAAACTTACATTCGTCAACTGGAACATTTCCTTACTCAGACGGAAGGGGCAGGAGCTAGTTGATGAGGTCGCAAGACACAAACTCGACATAGTTGGACTCTCCTCAACGAAGCGCCAAGGCTCTGGAATTCTGAACCTCTAAGGGGGGAAGCTACCCTACTCAACATCACGACACGCACTCAGGACGGTGTTTCTGCTCTATTAAAACCAAACCTGGCTAAGATTATCACTGAATGGAAGACTGTCGGCGAAAGAGTGGCTATGCTCCGACTGAAGCTACGACAGTCAAGCTCAGACCTAGTTACAAGTCTGTGCGCTCAATTTTAAGGGAGAACATGAGTTCTTCCTTGAGAAAATGGTATGTGTTGTGTAAGATGCGCAGACAATCTCATTCTAATGGGTGATTTCAATGCGCATGTTGGAGTATACACTAAAAAGTGGAAAGGTGTGAATGGAAAGAACGGCCCTGACGAACTCAAATAACGGCGATTTTGATCAAACAATGGATTGTTCATTATGAACACCATCTTCGAGCATTGAAGCGTGCATCAGTATACTTGGTACAGGGAAGCTTGTGCACCGAAGTCGATAATCGATTTGATAATCGCCTCGTCTGACTTATGAAGCTATGTACTGTATGCTCGCGTTGAGAGACGCTCAGAGCGGTCTACTGATCACCACGTTGTTGCTAGTACGCTACGCTGTGAGAAATGTAGTACATTTCGATGATCTGGTCGCAGAAGCAACCCAGAGAATCCATAGGAAATATTATCTTATGCGGAACGATGGCAGAACGTGCAAACAACATCGCAAGACGATTTGAACATATCCCGCTGATGACCACTAAATTGGAAACCGAGTGGCAGCTCTTTTTGAGCGGCATACTCAAGGATGCCGCCGAATGCCACGAATTTAAACGGGTTGGCCTGCCGCCAGGAGATCAGAGAAAATCTTTATGGTGGACATGAGAAGCACAATTGGCAGCTAAAGAGCAGAAAGCAGCGTTCAAGAAATGGCTTGGAAACAAAGAGCCTTCTACTGGCGTGCGATATGTCGAGGCACGCAATGGGGCAGCGAAAGCAGTGGCGAAAGCCAAAGCTGATTCCTGTGAGAAGTTCGGTGAGGTGTTCGAGTCGAATTTTCGGAGGGCAAATAAGGTTAGCTGGCAGATCATCTGCCGGCTCCGAGGTGAAAAAAAGGACAGTCTAAGAGTCTTGAAGGACAGATCTGGATACCCTCTTACCGAAGATAAGGGCAGTCTTCGGCGATGGAGGACGTACTTTCAGGAACTCCTTATCCTCGAGCAACCGCAGAAAGAATCGCTCGTAGAGCAGTAGGAAACGGATATTATCATTCATATAGATGAAATCGCAGCAACTGTGACATGCTGGAAAGGCTGATGGAATTTATGAAATTCGCCTTGAAACGCCCAAAGTAATAGGCGAACAAGGCATGTGCTGGCTTAGACATAGCGGTCAAACTGCAACGGTTACTGGGAAGACACCACCGAATTGGAAAACGGGACTACGGGACCTTTGTTCAAGAAAAGAGACGACAGGCAGTTCTCCAACTATCGGGACATTACCTTATAAAGCCTCCCGGATAAAGTCGACGTAAATGAGCTAGAAAAGAGGGGCCGCGGAATAACTGATCCCAAGATACAAGAGCAGCGTTGCTTCACATCAGTCCGAACCACCTCTGACCAGATATTTGCCTCACGCTAGACTGTTGAGAAATCGAAATCGTGGGAATTCACGCAACCGGTTTAAATGTGATTTGTGGACCTAAATAAAACCTATGACCGAGTCCAGCGTAACAATCTGTGGTCGTGTCTGCGAACATACGGGATAGATGACTAGCTGTTAATGGCCATCCAATCACTGTATTCTGACAGCAGGTGCTGCGTCAGAATAAATGACGTTAACTCGAATCCTTTCAACGTTCGCACTGGTCTCCGCCAAGGCTGCGTCCTCTCCCCTATCCTGTTTGTGTTGTACACGGATAGAATAGTCAGGAGCTGCCAAGGCGATGAGGGTATCGGTGTAGGAGATGTGAAATCGAGAAGGTTGTTGTTTGCAAACGATCTTGTTTTATTAGCATCTTCTGAAACTGATCTCCAGTGCTCCTTGGAAAGGTTCGCAGCCGACTGCGACATGACCGCCATGCGTGTGAACGCATCTAAAACGAAAAGCCTAGTGCTTTCTCGTTCTCCTGCCCGTTAACGAAGAGGCAGTGGAGCTGGTAGAGAAGTTCAAGTACCTCAGAGTCGTGTTTACCGGTGATGGAAAATTTGAGGTAGAGATTGACTTGTGGATTGGAGTAGCCAGTTGCGTTTTTTGTAAACTAGCACTAACCGTTGTGACTAAAGCAGAGCTGAGTGTGAAAACTATGCCTTTAATATTAAAGATGACCCCCCATGCTTAACTGTGGTCATGAATCGTGGACCATGAATGAAAAACTTCGATTCCTGGAACAAGTGGCAGGAACGGGCTTCGCTCTGTCAAGCGAACTTCAGGACCAAGTTCTTACTAGAGCCTGCGAGCAGATCACTGTGGTTTCATTTCGGCAATTGCTTTTGTAGCTATGCACTGCTCTTGCAACTTCAATACACTGGGTATCATGGCAGCGGAACAACTCGTAAAAACAAACTTTCGAGAGTATCCCGCTTGCGCCAGCCAAACAGCCAAAGAAACCTGAATGCGGATACGTAAAGAGTGCGGTATGCAGAGAGAAATAAATCTGTGCTACCAGATGGTTGGACAGTGCAACTGTCACCGCTGATTAAACACAATTTCCAGCGACAGAAACAGGTAATGTAAAGCGCCCGTCTAACGCACAGAAGCAATACAGCAATGCAGCATATAACAATTACATCGGTTGCGCTGAAATGGTGGACTAGACTGCATGTACATAGCGCACCTCTATCCGTCTGAAATGGTGGTGGCCTATCTTCACTTGGATAATCAATGCAGCCATAGTCAATTCCTGGTAACTACATTGAAGAAAAAGTGGTACGATGTCACGGATCGAATTTCAAAGATCCATCACGTCATCATTTCTCGTCATTAGGTACTTTACCAAAAGATGGAGGCCGACCCTCTTCAGATGCAATGAACAAACAGGCAATAAACTGAGACGCAATAACATCGGTCATCTTGTCAAGAATACTTATGGACAAAGACGTCGGTGTGCTGGGGAAGAACGTAAAAAGAGGGTTCAAACCCTGTGTGAAATGTTGTGTGGGTTTATGCTTCGAGTGCTTCACATCTTATCACATAAATAGTTTAGTTCTCCTGACTGTAAAATTCTGAAGCATTAATATTTATAGATAAGAGAATTAGAGGCTGCTAATGAGATTTTTCCTGATAATGAACGCTTTTCCACCAATATTAAGTTTCCCGATGTCATGCTAGAAGTACAAATATGTACCCGCATATTTTCCTATTTTGGCAATGAAAGAAATGTCTTGTGAACAAAATTTAAAGCATTTTGACGATAAAAAACAAAATCACATTGTAAAGAAATTTTACACATGAAAACTTCTAAAAACTCGCCCATAACGGGTTAAGACACGTAAGCTCTGCTAATATTTGAATTAATTCTGATGAATTCTTTCAGTATAAACATGCTTAATAGAAAAAATGACGCCAGAAATCATTATGCTAAACACGGAACTTAGCAAGTGTCAAAACACTTTAGGTGTGTGAGTAAAGATGCAAGTGACAAAAACATCATCAAAAAAAAATCTTCTGAAACTGCATCAGGCGTTAAATGCATTAAGCGCGTCACCTGATTTAGGTTAAAACAAAATCACGTGAATACCACGCGTTATTCACCTCGCACCAATTCAATGGCTAGCTGCTGCGCGACGCAGTAAAGCCATAAGCGTCTAACTTCTTATGTAGAGGCACTGCTGCCCTGTAACCCCTCATATTTCATAAAATCGTTGTTGCTGCTTGTTGAGAACTTCGCCAGTGCCGGTCCCACGCCTGAATGAGAAAAGCGGAGAGCTGTGCACCTTTGCGAAGTTTCCTGTGCACTATGCAACAGCCCTGATATCATGAACTGTGCATCCCTTCCAGAATGATACCTTCGTGTTCGCGAGTGTCAGCACTGTTTCAGAAATAGAAAGTCAAAAAACGTTTGTTTACTTGTTTTACGTAATTCATGTTAGGCTGCTTTAAAAAACGGCAGACAGCTTAACGTAACTTAACATGTGATGTAGGCTAAAACGTTGAGAACAATGCTGAATAACAAAGGCAAAATCTGCGTGCTACTGGTAACTACTCAAATATGTCACCGTCATACTTTAATGGCAAACATGGATCTCGCACACATCTCTTCCAAAATGGAAGAAATGTGCTATGAAATCCATAGATTTTCAGATTTTACACAAAGTCGACGAAGTACTAAACCAGCTGCATAAACTGGCTAAAATGGCAAACCAAGACAATTGATCGACGACTGCTTTGCTCAGTTATTCTACACGGACATAAAATTTGATCACAGCAAAATTCTATCAGGAAAATCATATTATTTGAGTGCAGTCTCTTAATACCCGAGTGCTTCAGCCGTTTCGGAACGATATAAAGAGTAAAGTAACCTGGGAGTTGGCAGAACCATGATGGCACTCGATTACCAGTCAAGCACTTTAACTTTCAAATGATTTGACGTCATCTTCTCAGCACAGCGTCAATGTCTTATTTCAGAATACCATATTCGGTTCCGTTCTTTCACTTTTTCCAATGGCTCTTAAAATCGGAGTTGCACGCTTAAACTGAAAAGTCATTTTACGATTGCCTCTGGTGTCTGGCGTACATCTGATATACCATAATTTGGTTGCTAGAGCGAATATCCGGTTTTAAAATAGTCCAAGATTTGGCTCTCTGCTTCGCACTAAGGCAAATATTGGTACTGAAGATGCAGAAGAATCTGTTCATCGCAATCGCACGCAAAATAAACGTACGTACACTGTAGTGAGAGTATTTGAAAAGACGAAGCAGCTTGTGTAAAATTTTGAGTTAGCAAGCATCGCTAGCACTCATGCGAACAACTACGCAGTGCTACTTCCAAGAAAATGATATATGAGTTGAAAAGACAACTTGGTCATTGACAAAAAGATAGAATAAAACAGTTAATTTGTCAAAAGCTGTTACGCGTCGTTACCAACTACATAGCACGTGTACAACTGTTGTAGATTTACTGTTTTTTTTACGTCATGATGGGTAAGCAACTGCTCACCATAGCGATCTTTTTCTGTGGCTGTATTTTATCATTCGATTTAATTATGACAGTGATAGCTATTCCTTTATCCGAAATGTAATACGCAAGGGGATTTAACATGCAACAAACATGGTCCCCAAGAAACTGTACTTATCAGATATATGAGCTTCATTTCTGAAATATTTTGCTCAATTACTATGAAATAAAATTTTGTCAGAAGACAAATAAGCACAGCAAAGTGACCCATGTTGTAGTGTATGCATTTTTCAAATAGCCTACATTTAGTCAAATCTATAACAAAAAACTACTGCCACCAAATGAAAGTGATACCACATGATGCCGTTCCACTCGGCACGATAGAGATGTGGATGTATTAATATTTCTCGATAGGTACAAATCCAACTCCGTCAGAAATTCTTCCCATTGTGAAAAAATCGATAGCCTGTGAACATTAGGGACAACTTGAAGTTCTGGTGCAGTCATGCCAGAGCTACCGACACCTATAATCATTCTGTCCGATTACGCTTGCGACTGCAGCAGGCATTTACCAACCTGATAACTGCACTACTCAGTAACAATGTGTTATCTAAGAATAAAGAAATTCTTACTCTTTTATTCTCGAACACAAAATTTTCTGCTATACACGAATTCAAAAATTTACGGTGCGTTTCCTTTGTGTGGCTGGTTACATCTTGTCAAATTTTGCCTCCTTTCGGCAACAGAACCAATTTGAGGAAAAAACTGGTACAACCAAACAATTTAGAAATAACTAGGCAGTTATGTCATTTCGAAACGGTGCATAACGCAACACTCAAGCATACATGGCAATAACGGAAAAATTCAAAGCCTTAAAAACAGAATACTCCGTAAAGTAACTTTTCTTGCTTATCGAATAAGACAACTTCGCTTCGCTAAAAAAAATTTAGGTGAGCAAAACTGAGGACCAAAACACTCATTAAAATTCATCCAGCAAACACTTGTAGCATTGCTTCTTACGTACCAACTGAGATATAATCCTAACTTAGAAAGCATGACGGCTGCACCATAAGCAAAATTTTACGGAAAATTTACTTCGAGAGGTATTTTATCGTGATGCATGTCCTCGAATTCGTTGTCGAGCTGAGAAATGTCTTTTACTGCGACGTGCTGTTTGTTAGTCGCTGCATTGAATTTCTTAGTCGTATCGACTGCTTTGCCCAGCCGCTGCGCTTGATTCACTGTCTTCGAATCACGCAACTCGCTTGCCTTCGGTGGCCGTTTTCGCAGGACGGTCACAGTATCCCATTCGGTATCACTTCGTAGAGCCATCACGGTACTTTAAGTTTACCTTAATTACAGTAAAGACCGCTAAATCCCTAGTAAAATAGAGAACTCGACTTACACGATAAAAAGTTAGGAGCAACACATCAACAAACGCTCATGAAACATACGGTATGCTGAAGATCTACAGGCAGCATTTTCAACTTATCGCAACAGCACAGCCATGAAACTGCCTTTTACCAGAATTATCAGATCCAGTAATTCGAGTTAGACCTTCGCTATTAAGCCTTCAGCCAATCAAATTTTGAAAAACACCGCCCGTATAACATAACGCTACTGCCCGCTTTTCGACATAGTCACTTCTGCGCACCAGTGCTGTTAGCGAGTTCTGTTGCTGCAGCGGTCATCGAAGTTCGCTTGGTGGATTAAAGTGAACTTGGACGTTGACGGATAAAGTCCGTTTCACACAATAGAGTGCATTACTCTAGCTGTGATAAGTTTGCATCATAATATGTTGCAGTTTTGTGATAAGTACATGTTAATGCTTTGTTCATTTGTAATGTTTTATTCAGTCGTTGGGCCATCGTTGTTTCTGCGTGTTATCGACACTATTTGGCATGATTTGTCTGTCTTCTTTCCTACAAAGCGACGCCGATGCGTTGCGTCACTAGCCTTCAGAGACGTGCGCTAGATGGGGTAGAGAAGACGGATCGGATAGAGTTCTGGACAGAGTGAATGAATGGAGACCATCTCGCACGATGGAATGGACTACCACAGCTCTAATAGGTTTGTATCGTGATATGTTGATGTTCTGTAAAATCAGCCTGTGCGTCGTTGTTGTTCTTGCTTCCGTTATAATCACATGCATATAATTCATTTGGTGCAGATCTGATATATATTTAGTAGCAAAATCGCTTCTAAAGTAGTTGTTTTCATTAAATTTCTTACACTTAAACACTTAATTCTAGTCATCACTCGAAGTACCAGTTAGATTCAAATTTACGTTCATATATGCGCGTTTATTGCTGCATCTTGTTTTACGGATTGCCAAATGCTTTGGCCTGTAATTTAAACTTAACTGAATTATTGATCGGGATGTTCAACGCTTTGGGCTGACGCTGCAGTACTTTCGATCATTCGAGATATTTTGTTTTAGTTTCGTCTGTGCTATCGGGTAAAAGTCAAGCACTCGTTTGACCTTCATGAACCACCTGCGCGATTATCAGTTCCCATCCACAACATGGACAACGATATCGAACCAAAAATTCCCGGAGATTACAGCTACATATTACCAAGAACAAGTTCCTCATCACATGTTAGAACGCACGAACAAAGAACGGCGACGGAAGTATTGTGACATCCGGCGAACTGCTGAACAGTTCAGGCTGTAGATAATGGCGGTCTCCAAAACTGATTGAACAAGGTGATCTTAAGCACCTGAGCTTGGTATTAGAGGTCTATCATACATTGCAGATGTCTGATCAAGATATTTACATGGTGTTTCTAAAAAATCTGTTTAAGCAACTGCCGAAAGAGTAGGCTTTTGACTCAGCGTACTGAAAACCAAAGTGATGAGAAAGGCTGAAAGAACAGTGGCGGTCGATCTCGCATTCACTAGATACCGACTGGCAGAAAGTAACTGTTTCAATTACCTAAGCTAAACAGTTACAGACAGCCGCTGTGATTTCGAACTGGGCAAGAAAATTACTCTGTCGGAGGCAACATTTGCAAGCTTAGCAAAAATTTGGAATCAGCGGTACTTAAGTCTGACAGCAAAAGTAAAGATCCACGCAACGTCATTCCTCCCCATTTTTATGTACGGTTTAGAGACAGTAACGTTAGTAGCTGATGAG
>UZAM01011310.1:1012-13409 GCA_900618415.1 Soboliphyme baturini | reverse complement strand
ACAGCGATCGGTTTAGGTTTTTAAGTTTTGCTTCAATACTTAAAACACTAATTTCCGTCAGTTCAATTTGTACATACACTTTCGCGTGTGAAAGATTTTCACTGTAATAACGTCATCCAGGTCACCACGGACTTTGTAGATCTGCAGCGAGTTTGTCTTGTCCATTTCCGACTCGACCAGATCAGCGGCAAACACTGCCTGATGTGCTGGGTCAGCGAAGAAGAGTCTGTGTTGGAAAATGCAAAGGCCATTTGGCTGGTTCAAGCCGCCACTGTCGAAAACCACCTGACGGCGAAGGCCGTCGAAATTGCACCTCTCTATCTGGCAAAAATGCGTTAGTAGTAAAAAAGTAACAAGCTATCACAAAAAATGGAATTACTGTGCCTCTTTCAGCCTGCGAGAAGTAGACCATCTCTGAATCCGGGTCAACTGCGATGTAGCTCAGTCGCGTCAAGTCCAGGGTAACGATCGCCTTCACTGATAAACCATCCATCGTTGCGCGGCCGATCTTCCGCGGAACGCCCGGTCCACCTTCGTCCAACCAAAATAGCAGGCTGAAAACCAGCACACGTCATTCACTGCGTTTTTGAAAAGTGATATCAACAATTATATACCCCTTGGTTGGATGCAAGGCCAAAGCGACCGGAAACACAACCGAAAGAGCGGTGTTGTCGCTGCTTAACACCACTACCTGGTATCTTGGTTCGGTGACTCGCACCGCCTCGATCGTCGATGACTCCTTGTTGCCTATGTACAGATTGCGTCCAATCCAGTCGAAAGCGACACAGTGCGCGTTGCCCGGACTCTCGCTAGGAAATAGCACACTGGTGTTTGTTCCGTCAAGCTTAGACTGGAAAACGAACGCCTTCTTCATGTTTCGCTCCGCTACCAAATGGTCCTTTGTCGACGGCAATTGCACGTAGTAAACACGGCGCGCGTGTTCATCGAAGTCCATGTCTTTCACGTTCTGTAGGTTCGGCAAAGGAATCATGCCATTTGCGGCCATGTTCTCAGTTTTCGACGGATTTAGTCCCGTGTCCAGCTTGTAGCCCATGATCAGCTTTCTTGATACGGCGATCAGGAACTCCTTCTCGTCTAAAAGAGTACACCACTGAGTGCACAAAAACGACGACACTACATGATTGTTTTACCTTCGATGCAATTAAGATTTGACGAACCAAGTTTGAAACCAAGCGGGCATGCACAAGTAAAACCAAGCGCCTTCGGGGTAAGCAAACAAACATGACTGCAAGGATGTTCGGCACAGCTGCTCTTACCTATCAAACAGCAGCAATCGCATCTTAAACAATTGCATACAGATCATTCATTACTTTTTGGCTGTAGCGATTCGTGAACGGCTAAGATTCCAAGAACTTTAGAATAAGAATGCGAGCTATGAGACTTGTTCATTGGATCAAACGTAATAACCTTTTGCAGTCGACGATCAGACCAATATATTTTACCTTCAAATATTGCCAGACTGTGAGGATGAAGAACCAACTGAAAATCAGAAGGTCAGGGATTCTTACAAAAAACAGTGCAACCAAATGCTTACCTTGTCGTTGGCCAGTACCTGAACACGGCCACTACCATCGTAGTTTACGAAATCAATGTAATCCATTTTACTGTCAGCAAAGAAGACTCGTTTCGTTGCTAAGTCAAGGGCCAATGTGTTAGGCCAGTAAATCTTTGTGTCGACTATAACCATACGTCCACTTCCATCCATGTTAGCTCGAGCAATGTGCGGATTCACACCCCAATCAGTCCAAAATAAAAGACGATGCCCTGCGCGTGGATCCAACGCGAGACCACGAGGTCTCGAAACGTTTGCAGTGATCAAAACGCTACGGTAATGAGGCGGGGTCAAACGGGCGACTTCGATTGAATTTAGACTACTGTCTACCCAGTACAGGTTTCGGCCAATCCAATCAACGGCCATTCCTTCAACTACGTCAAGCCCCGTGTTGAGAAACACTTGCTTTTCAGAACCGTTTATCGTTGCATAGTTTATTGATTTGTCCTTCAAATCTGACCAATAGACGCGATTATCAACAGAATCCCAGGCCAGAGCTATGGCGTTCTCGACTGGTGCCGCAAACGTCCACCAGTTGTTCAGGTCAGAAGATCCCCAAAATATCCGATACCTGTTCGATACGTACAAACGCATTGTTTCGTTGCCTAAACGCGGGCAGTTACTGCAAATGATTCATAGATTAGGAGGCAGAAAACCAGAATAAAAAAATCTTTGCTGATACAACAAAACTTTCCTGAATCTAAAAACATGAATCAAAATGAGTGAAACTTACCTAACGCCTTGCAGGTACGCTTGTCTGCTCTTAGTTGATAACCGTCAGTGCAAGAACACATGAAACTACCCTTCTGGTTTTGACAACCTTGGGAACAAGACCACGGATCTTTGCATTCATCGATGTCTATACATGAAAACTTCATTAGAGTTCTACGTTGATCAAACACTGATTTCAATTGCCTAAAATCAATACATAGTAACCAATTGGCATTGGGGTTTGCCAGGTTTCACATCTGCAAAAAAGGGCATGCAATACAGATTCCAAAATAAGTGCAATATCGTACCCAAGTTCACTGCCGTAAAGCTGTGTTACAAAAACAGATATCACAGCAAAACAAGCAAAGCAATGACCCCTGATGATCAACAAACTGAGATAACAGCCTATGAAACAGCAGGGCTGATACGAGACGGTTTGCCGTTTCAAAACTTTTAACTGCAGCAGTTCACTACTCGCATGGCGATGCAGCAAAATTCTCAGTAGACAGGAAGATCTCTATACTCTTAGACACTGAAAAAGTCAAAAGCACTTGCCTGCACACGAATAACTGTCAACAAGATATTCTCCAGGAGGGCAGATACAGAAACTGCCGTCAGGGCCAGCGTGGCACTGGAAACTGCACTGGCCGGGTCCGCTACTGCATGTTTTCAAGGCTTAAAGAATATGGATACAGCAGCGTTGCTAAAAAATAACATAAAGAAATATACCACAGCCCGGGCCTTCGTCTTCACCATTTGGACAATGCGGTTTGCCGTCACAGACCTGATCAACTGGAATACAGCGCAGTCCTTCGGAAAAAGAACACTTCCACAAGCCAGACGAACAATTTTTGCTTGATACGACTAAACTTGCCAAACGATTGTAATTTCCTCCACTGACTGCAAAAATAAAAGTGCACTCACCGCATCCAGCGTCAGCAGACTCGTCTGAACCGTCTGCGCAATCATCGACGCCGTCGCAGATCCACATCTTGTATATACAGCGATTGTTCTTGCACAAGAAATGATTGGCTGGGCATACGTTTCGATCTGCAAAAAAAAACGCTTTGGCGGTCAGAAACTAAGACGGTAACTTCACTACCGCAGTGTTCTTCAACTTCATCCGAACCGTCGTCGCAGTCCTTTTGTCCATCGCACATCCACGATTTTGGTATGCACACGCCGCTTTTAACACACTTGAACTCGTTCTCTGAGCATTTGGTTACGACATCGGGCACTGAAAAAAGAAAATAAACACGTCACAGAATGCCGAAAACACGGCAGGCGTCATGATAATCACCATACCATCACAGCCTTCTTCGTCTGAATAGTCCTTGCAATCAGGCGTTCCGTCGCACTGTTTGCTGCTAGCGATACACTGGCGATGGTTTGCGCATCTGAACTCCTGCGGACGGCAAGAAACCGGCGGGCATCGCAAAACATCTTCATCACTTGAATCATAACAGTCATTGTCGCCGTCGCACACCCAGTACACAGGGATACATCGGCCATTGCTGCATCGAAACTGCGACACAGTGCATGTCCGGTTGTCTAAAAAACAGACGGATAGTGGTCGGTTTATTTAACGCAAAAAAAACAGACTGGCATGCTTGAAAATTATTTGCATGTCCGCTGGGAGAATGAGTGGTAACAATGTTTCAGTGCAAACCTCGTTATGCTAAACCCGTGCTTAAAACAGGCGGTTGTTCTGCCCTATCCAACCAAGGAGTTCCCTTAGCGGCAAGCGGAAAGCAAATAAACAGGTCAGGTAGGAAGAAGAATTCCGGAGATGCAGACACTTTGGAGCAGCTATGGCAACAATGAAAGCCGCTGATGAACTCTGAAACACGCCGCTAACGAGGCATCGGAATCTGAGGCTGATCGAGATATGTTCTTTATACCAATTCTGTTTAGAAGAGCACTCCATTTAGAAATATTCGAGACGCAGGCTGGATAGTGTCAGCACTGAACTTTTAAAAAACGTTAAATAAATCGACAGTTCCCGGTTCTAAGTTCAGACGAGAAAGGAAAAGTTTGGGGATCCTGGCGAGGTCTCTCCGTGAAACATAGCCTCCTGGCTATCATAGCATTGCGGTTATCGCCTGCGTCGTCTAACAGGTTACCAAGGACAATAAAGGCTGTACGGGAACTTAGACAATCTGTGAAAAATCGGCGATTGGAACCTGCTTCACATATTATGGCATTCAGAGGGGGGTTGCAGCAGAATGGCAAGAGCTGCTAAGGATCGACAAGAAGAAAACTAAAATAAAAGTCAGCAACGAAGCCGCTGCCCCTCCTGAACAGAGGAGCCAGACAACATGAGGACAAAATAGCAGGTCACATAATGTTCAACTGCAACAATACCGCCAGTGGTAGCTCACAATGGAAATTGTTATGTCTCCGCATTCAGACGAAAGGAGCAGGAGCTAGATGAAACGGCAGCAAGATAACGATTGAAAGACTATCAATCCAATCAACGAAATGACACGGCTCTAGAACCCTGAATCTCTGCGGGTGGAAGCTATTCCGCACAGGTGTCGCCTTCACCAAACGCGCTCAGGTTGGTGATGATATTCTGCGACAACTCAACCTTGCCGAGAGAATTAATAAATAGAAGTATTTCGGAAGAGCGGAAATTACTCGACTGAAGTTACAACAGTACACACTTCGACCTTGTTACAAGTCTGTGCGCCCAATTTAGATGGAGAATATGAGTCCTTCTTTGAAGAAGTGGCGCGTACATTGCACGAAGTGCCGACTACGTAGTCCATAATTCCAATGGGCGCATATCTGAACAGACACTTAACAACGGAAAGACGACATATGAAAGAACGGCTCTATAGACCTCAACAATAACGCAATGAAGCTGTTGCGATTTCGTTTAAACAACGGACTGTCTGCTACGAACACCTGCTTCGAGACGATCGAAACGTGCAGTAGTATACCTGGTACAGGTAAGTCTGTGCAGAGGTCGCTTATCGATTTAATCGTACCGTCTGACTTAACGACTGGAGACGGATGTACGCGTTATGAGAGGCGCAAAGCTACTAACCAAAATCATCACCCTGCTGTTCGCACCCTCCGCTGTAAATGATGAAATATGATGCGAAGTCCAGGCGGCTGAAGCAAGCAGAGAATCAAATGAGAAACATTACCTTCTGCGGACACAATCTCAAAACTTGGAAGCGTCTCCTGAGTTGCAGATCCCAGTGATGACCGGTGATTTGGCAAAATAGTGGAAACTTTCTAAAAGTGGCCTACTCAGAAATACCGCTGAATGCTGTGGCTTAACATCGGCGGAATGCCGCCAGGGGCTCAAAAACAAACTTCCTGATGGACACGACAGGCTAAGCTGGGCGTCACAGAGAAAACTGCATTAATGAGAAGGATTGAAAGAAAAGAATCATAAACTCGAATGCAGTTAGAAAAAGCGCCGTATGTGGTAGCGAAAACAGTCCAATGCGAAAACTGATTCCTATAAAAGTTTGGCATGGTTCTGCAGTCGAATATCCAGATAGCAAACAATGCATCCCGACAGACCATCCGCCACCCCTGAGATTGAACGAATGGCAATCTAAGATAACTGAACGACAAGTCCGGATGCCTTCTTGCAAAAGACCAGCAAGCACTTCGGCGATGGAGAGAGCACACTTCGAGTAACTACTAAATTGCGAGCAATCGTAGAAAGACTTGATTCAACAGCAGGAGACAAGGGATATTTGTCTTTCGGATGATGAATTCAAGAAGTTGTAAAAAGCTTAAAAACTGGTAAGGTCGCTGGAATCGATCCGACGGGAAATGCGTAAATTTGCTGGCAAAGAAGGAATTTTGTAACTCATACGTGTCAGTGAAACTGCAGCAGCTACGGGGAAGATATCAGTCGACTGGAGACCGGGCACTGTAGTATTCCAGCTAAAAAAGGGAGACCATACTGAGTGCTCCAATTACAGGGGCATTACCTTAGTGACCATTCAAGGGTAAGTTTACACCAAGGTATTAGAAAAGAGGTCCCGCGGAATCACACAAGAAAAGCATTGTGGCTTCAAGTTAGGATAGAATACATTTGGCCACATCTTCGCCTGGCGCCAGATTTTTCAAAAACAACGGTAGTTTGTTCATCCGATTTACATATGCCTTGTGAACCTCGTAAAAGCCTATGACCGGATCCTGCGCAAAAAGCTATGGGCATGCCCCGCAAACATATCAGATCTCGTTCCTACGAGTCATTCAGCCCATTATATAATAATAGCAGGAGCCACGTCAGAGTAAATAGGGCGTTAGGTCGAGAACTTTCAACGCTGGCGCTGGTATTGGTCAACGCTGCGTTCTTTTAAATTTCGTGTACGCTGATGTGGATATGATAAGTCTGCTGTTTGTATACGGCCATGTACCTCCTGAATTTGATCTCCAGCGCCATCTGCCAGTGCGACGCGGCAGATATACGTGCGAACGTGTCTAACACGAAAAACCCATAATTTCTCGCCATACTGCCCCTTGTGCACTTCAGATATATGGAGAAGAAGCGAAGCTGATGGAGAAGTTCACCTACTTTGAAGTTCTGAACTGGTGATGTTAAACGGTAGGAAGTTATCTCCCGCGGAATTGGAATGGATAGAGACCTTCTTTGTGAGCTAGCCTATATTGTTATAACTGAAGCAGAGATAAATCTGAAGACTAAGCTCTCTGTGTTCAAGCCGATCCTTATCCCAATTTTCATGTACTGTATTTTCATGAGTAGTGAGTCATGACTAAAAAAATCGATCCGGGGTACGACCGGCTGAAATGAGCCCTTTTGAGAACAAACGCTGGGCTCACGCGCCTCGACATGGTCCGAAAGAGACTTAGCGTTCAGCCGCTGCTTTTCCAGACTGAAAAGTCACAGTTACATTGATCTGGATACACAGTGCGAATGCTTTCAGAAAGAAAGGCGAAGCAGCCACTATTTGCCCAAGTTACCGGATGAAGACCTCTGTAACAGCCAAAAATGTTCTGGGGCAAGTGTCTCGATATACAACTTCAGGCTGGGGTTATTTTCTGCTGAATCTGAAACGTTGGCCATTAGATAACATGGGAGACGTTGTCAGACGCGTCTGCCACCGCAGCTCGAAAGGATAAAATAACATCGAAGATGATTGACTGGCTAACTGATCGACTGACTGAAGATTTAGAATCGTTTCATTGCATCACTTACCCTCCCAAACTGTGAAAGACTACGGAGGCAAAAAGTAATAGCATTTGCACTGCTTCGATATCCTGAAAGCTTGGTGGCCTAGTTATTACATCCAGGCTTAGATCCGCCTAAACAGAGGACGAAACCTGTCATTAGTGTCCATTCCTCCGTCACATTCGACATGCACCCTTAGAAAGTGAACGATTTTTCCTCCTTTCACTATGCGAAGATTCTGTGATACAGTCATATCATTTTTTGATAACGCACGGCGATAGGGCAAGTTTTTTATCGCTCTAACCATAAATGAAAAGTCCGTATCGTCACTGCCTGAGTTTCAGTGTATACATGTTCGAAAATAAAAGCGGAAGCATCTTACGACAGAGTTCATAAGTTTCATCTGATCCATCGCCACAGTCATTGTCTGAGTCACACAACCACTGCTCCGGAATGCAGCGATGATTCTTGCATTGAAACTTCTTCGGCGAACAGCTAGCTATAATAAACGCCGTTAGCGACTGCTTATCGACAGTAGCCGTGGTTGAGCTTACGAAATTTGCCATTTTCGCAATATTTTGGGTCTTCATCTGAATAGTCACCGCAGTCGTTATCACCGTCACAAGCATACACTTTCGGAATGCATCGCTTGGAGCTGTTACACATGATTTGACCGGGAGCACATGTTTTAGGCGAATGGCATGGCACGCCATCCTGCACTTCATCGGAGCCATCGTGGCAGTCGTCTTCACCGTCGCAAACCCAGTCTTTAAGTATACACCGCCCATTGCTGCATGCGAACTGCGTTTTGTTATTGCCACAGGGTGTTTCTTGTTGTTCCTGAAAAATTTTTGCGATTAGCTTCTATGAAAAATACCAGTTGTTGAATACAAGTAAATAAATGATACACATATGTTTTCGTGTTTGTTGCATACAATAACATTTATGAAAGCCTTGAACGTTTTAGCCAAAAGTTAAAACACGGGGCAAATAAAACTAAATGTAAAAAGTCCTTTATGATCATATTGAACTGCGCTTCGTAATTCTGAAAGTCTCCTTCAAAACAACATACCAGATAAAGCAAACGTACAACTGCGGTTCAGGGATAGTAAATGAAAATTACCCTGATGTATGTTACAGAAACGCAACTTAATCTGAGTTTTTCCCGCCGTTATCTTATGTACCAGTTAGGGAGTCCTTCAGTTTGTAAATACGTTCATAGCAGGAACCCTTAAACTGAAAACCTGTTTATTTCAACACCTATTTTTTTCACATTTAACACAAACCGAATTAAAAACTGCAGATAAACAGTCCATCTCACATCATAACTCAGTCGAAGTAAAACAAATATGGCAGCCCATCAGAGAAACTTAATACTTTGCATTCCATTCAACGTTTTACGTTCAATCTCTTGACAGTGTGCATCGTTGGGTGGCGGGGGGGGCGACATGGACAAATATACGAAATAACATTACAGTACATTCCAAAACAGCTAAGGTAGCAGTCCGTGAAAATATATCATGCGAAGTGAAATGGCCAGCTAACGATTAATGGCAATCATGTATAAATAATTTATGTTATGACGTTTAAGGCTGATTTTCTAGAAGACCACTCTGTTTAAAAGTCCAAATGGAAAAACCAAGATTCATTGGGTGAACTAATTCTCGACGAATTCATGAACTACTCTCGTACTAGCGATTTTCATAAACTGCTGATACACCAATGCATACCAACCGAGCAGTTACGCAGGCATTCATTACTTTGAAATATAGCAAGGCACTCTGAATTTATAGTCTTGTGCGTGCATTTGAACTTACCTCTAATGCTGGCAAAAAATTAACGCTCGGAAAAGCGAATCCAGAGAGCGAATGGTGAAGAGCCGCTGGAGGTGCCCCGTAACTTGCGAGGCGTTTATTCTGAACAGTAAATAGGGAATTTTTGAACTCCGGATAAGTACGAATCGACTCCCGTGCTTGCCAGACAAGTTATTCTCCCGTTTGCATTGTTTGCAGTCACACTTTCGGCTGACTTATCGATCTTCCTAATTTTCTTCCATAGTCAAAGTTCCCTGTTTCATCTGTAGTTCCAACTGACTCTACGAACGAAATAATGATAGGCTAAATTTGAGGGTGCGCGCAAATATGCTTCAAGCATTCTTTCTTAGCCTGGCTCCTCCGCGGTGTAAAAACCAGGGTGTTCTTTGCGAGCTTTTCAAGAGAAGATGACGCTTGTCGATGTGACCATTTTAAGCAACGAGCGCAGTAAAATATTTTAAAGGTAACGTAAAGAAAATTCAGTAGTGGATTCTGCAATACAAAATATTCACATCATCCAACGTTAGCAACCTTACTCAGTTTAAACGAAGCTGTGTATGTCAAATTTTTACTGATGCAGCTCATGACATTCTGGCAAACGAAAGCTGCAATCTCTTTGAAGGAAAAGTTACGCAAGTAACTTATTACGTACATTATTAACAACAAATTAGGGCAACAGGCTTCATTACCCGATTTAACGGCGAACAGTGATACTAAAAATCTTACTGCGGAATTCGGCACGCAGCTAACTTTGTCTGATGCCAGAGCTTCGCCGAACGGACAGCCACAAAGTTTTTGAGGAATAGCTGTTTTCGGGTCAACGATAAAGAAACAGAACTTCTTACAACCGCCGTTGTTGTGGCACGGATTATTGTCTGAAACAAGAATAGCTATTCAAAAGGGTTCAGAGACGAAATGTGATGCCACGCGTACGGAACGTCAGCTCGTTTGTTACAGAACAAGCTTTGAGACCAAATAGAGTCTGCTGGTCAGATAACGCTTTGACGGTCACCGGCGTGCCTCCATTAATCTTATGTACCCGTCGAATCGAAGAGGGCTCGGTATGAATAAAATACAGTTGATCTAAAGTATTACGAGTAAGACGAAGCGATATCTGAGTCATGAGAAACCTTTCAGAATCGCAACGGAGAGCGGCGAAGGTCTCGGTACAATTTCAATCGTCTTAACGTTGTTTCCTTGTAAGTCCATATACTGGATGTGCTTTAGTATTGTGTCCGCCCAGTAGACGCGATCTTCCAGATAGTCAATTGCAAGTCCAGTAGGGCGGCCGAGTGACACGTCTCGGACAACAACGCAGTTCTGCGCGTTGTTCGAACACCGGGTAATCTTTGCCGGTCGACGGACTTCAGAGTAAAACAAGTACCTGAAAAATTATGTTAATCATGAATGCGAAAGAGCATTGCAAACTGTAGGGCATACCCTCTGCCAGGGTGAATCACGACAGAAGAAGGCTCCTCTAGGTTATTCAGCAAAGTCCGATGAACATTAGCAAAAACGACGTGAACCACTTCTAGCGTCTTTCGAATGTTATCCACGTAGTACAGCAGCTGTGCGATCCAATCATACGAGATTGACACCAAGCCGTCGTTATTTTTTACTAACACTGTGGATTCTTCGGTTCCTTGTGGGCGCACTTTGTAGATGATATTGTCGACAATGTCCGCATAGAAAATCCACTGGCGGCCAACGTCGCATGCAACGTCGTAATAGAGACCGGAGGCACGGCTTCCTTTGGGCGAAATCGGTAAAATCGCCTCTCCGAACAGTCGATGTTCAGGGAGAAATCCTCGCACCTGCTTGTTGCTTCCAAAGAGAAGATATTCTCGAACACCTATGAAAAAGTTTTCAGCAATCAAAAGATACTTCTATGGACAAGCTTACTTTGACATGATCGCTGATCTTTGGATAGAACGTAGCCAATTTCACAAGCACAACGATATCGATTCGCAGCAACAGAACCCTCACGAAATGCGCTAAGCACGCACAAATGCGCGCAGCCGCCATTGCGATATCCACATGGATTCGTGATCACATGACCAAAGCAGTGGCTGCTGCTTCCTAAAAGAGCTCAATACAATAAAGCCTATTCAGTCTGTTTTTAAAACTATTAACTCAAATTAATGATTCGTTTTTCGATCTTCGAATGATGATATTTATTTGTGATCAACGTAGTTAAAAATCTCAAATTCATGACATGCATGTAGGCATTTGACCCCTGAGATAATCCATAGCTAGGGTAAAAATTATTTATTAATATTGCAACAGCCAATGAATATCAACAAAGTATTGTAGATTACCTTTAGTAATCAATCAAATTATCTCACCTCAGTGAATTCAAAAGCAAACTTCTCTAGAAGTCTGAGCAAGAAATACCGTTAAGAACCTGACAACACCATGTTTCGTATCAGTTAGATGATTAATCTGAAGAAAGAATAGAACTACCCGAATAGAGGACGAATAATTTCCTGACCCCAACTAATGCCAGTACTGCTCAGCAGAGACCGACAAAAATTCACTCAAAAAAGGGTTCAAAGAACTGAATGATCAAGTTTCGTTTTTCTAGCTTATAGTTCAAAAATTAGTTTAAAAATTTTTCGTGATCGTCAGCTATTAGCTCAATGTGACGCAGTTTCAATGTAAATGCCTAAAATGCATTTTCACAACTGAAGAACTGGCCTCAGAGTTCTCAGGTGAGAACAGGTGAGAAAACACTGACTTTTAGGATTGTTAGGCAAAGAACACTTACCTCTAGCCTAGCTATAAATGTAGACGCAGCCGTCCGCTAAGTTACGCGAGCCTCACTCCTAACCAGATACCCACGCGTTATAGGCAGGCAATGCCTGTGCAAACATCACAGGGAACATAGCAATAGCCAGGTAAACTTTGAAATCAATCAGATAAGTCGTGAGAATCCAACTGAACCACAAAACTAGATTCCTTCGATATTGTATCTTAAAAATGATCATTATATAGAACAATATGCTTCTTTACGCTTTGATCAACCTTTTGAATTCGCAACAGTCTGGGATAACAATGGCTCCTCCTATTAGTGTAATACTGCATGCAACCAACAGTAACCATTTCAAAATAAAAGTATTCAGCTTTACCCTCCCA
>UZAM01011306.1:2297-15054 GCA_900618415.1 Soboliphyme baturini | reverse complement strand
ATTCCTGTTCACGTATTTCAAACAGACAGAATGCACAGTCCGTTGGCAAACGTCAATGTCGGTTGCAGGATGAGCTTACGAGGTTCGTTAGAAAACAGAATTTTATTGCAAGCTCTTCAAGCGACCTCTGTCCAGCAGTGGATCGAAAACCGCTAATAATGGTGGTTCTTTCTTGATTTATGGTTTAGGATAAGAAATTACACTGTAGAACGTTTCTTCACTTCACACCGATCAGGAACCACGCTGGTAAATGACGAAAGTTAGCATAATTCTAGTGCCATTGTCTTGAACCATGAATCAAGAGAATAGAGGATGGTTGTTATTGAAACTGACTCAACGCACTGATATCTCCCTCCATACTTATCTTCTTCACTTGTCGTTTTTTGTTCAGAGTGTAGACGGCATGATGTGTCATGATTTAACTGGGAATTAATATAAGGCAGTGGTTTGAAATCATTGTGTTGTGATCTTATGTTAAGATGCTAAAACAGAGATAGTTATTTCCCGTCACCCTTAGCAAGGGTGTACGTTATAATGACTTGAATATTGGTTTGATTAAAAATTCTGGTTTTGCTATTTAGTAGCCTGCCGGATGACCCCCATGATCGAAATTGTTGATCTTTCGGCTTCTCAGTAATTTAGCACCTGAGAATAACTCCTAGCAGTGGAAATGCGAATCATCCGATCTTTAATATTTTCCATGATTTTACGCTGTCTCCTTTGTACTGTTCCTAGTGAAATGAGTGAGACAACCTATGTGACCATCGTCTTAATTGTCAACATTTCAGTATTCCACCGTCATCTGTCACCTGTCTGTGTTGTTCTTCCTCGAAACTTGCTATTAAAACAGATTATTTTGCTTGTCTTTCAGTTTCTACGATGGAATGAGTAAAATAATGAGGCCGTAATTTTTTTCATTGCATTTATTCGTGAAGCAGAGCATCCCAGTCGAAGCCAGCTAATATGCCTAAATTTCGATGATCACTTCGCATTTATGCAAAACTCACGCATATGCTCTCTTTACCAGTTTTAGATTGACTTTCGTAGTATTAAACGAGTTTGTACACATTTACAAATTATCTCTCATTTGGCGAACTATGTTCAATTTCAGGATTGCTTTTTATGATATGGCAAAGCAGGCCGTTGAGTCGACATCACAGAGCGACAACAAAATCACCTGGGCTATCATCCGAGATCACATGGGTGACATCCTTTACCAGTTGTCAAGCATGAAATTTAAGGTAACTTTTATCTGGGCTTTTCATGCGACTATTGCCAAGATTTATTTGTTATTTTGATATTTAGGATCCGACAAAGCTCGGTGAGCAGCAGATCAAGAAAGAGTTTGAAGAACTGCTCGAGCAGATTCAGCAGGGCTTCCGGAACCTGGAGGATTGAGGTCAGAAGCATTACGCTGTAGCCGTTTAATTTTTTATTTTGTTGCATTTAAACTTTGTATCGAAATCTGATTTGTCTGTAGTGATTAATGCCGCGTAGAAATAGCCAGCGCCACTTGCGGAATAAGATTGAAACTACCGGTGTCTGTTTGAGCATTTGTGTATATGGTTGCCTTTGTATTCATGCACTCATTGTCAATATAAGAGGAATATTAAGATCAGGATTTATGGGGAAGATGTAATTACACATATGCAGGCGCACACTACGTTTCGACGATTTCAGCCGGTCGACCTCATTTGATGCTGGCTCTGTTTCAGCTTACCGCATTAGAAAAATTAATTTGTGCATGTATTTGTACATGTATGTTAGTGTAATCTAATCTTCACTCTATACTTAAGCGGATATTATAGAGATTAGTCTTTTTTGGAGCTGCCTATATCTTTGGCTATTATCCGCTACAAAAGATGTCAGCACAGCACAAATGACTCAGAGGTTTGCTATCTTGGATCAGTGAGCTTTAGTGGCATCAATCGTGTTCTGGTAAGAATCCTTCATGCTACAGCAGTATATGAAAGCTACCTGTTCTTCTTATCCTATTAAGTGATGGATTTTCATATGCACCTGACGGCGATCAGTAGACTAGTACCGATTTACTTCGCAGCAGCATGAACCTAGATCAATTTGTTGTGCCAAATTTTTTTTGAACGGTCTTGTACACTGAGATACTAATCAGTCTGTAGATTTAAAACAAGGATATTAATCGGTCCGCAAATTACTTCACCAAAGAGCTCCGTAAGGTTTTTTAACTCGCTATCAGTACAGTTTTCCGATTAACGATAGCGGGTGATCAAGATTTTCTGACACACGCTACGAAGGCAAACGATTAAGCAATAATAAACTTTCCTTTATCGTATTCCAAATCATTCTGTATCAACCGTACAGATATGCGAGAAAGGTCATGCATCAATTTCATTCCATGATGGTGAAGTTGAAAACAGCGTTGTGTTCAGCACTTATCGAAAAATCGCAGATCATGCCGGTTATCATAATTAAATCTTCATAAAAGCACACAATGCGTTGCATAGCAAACAGTAAAATAGAATGGCCAGAAACATGACATGTTTACAGGTTTATGCAGCAGATTAATTTTCAGGCAATTAATCTCTAGCTAATGATTTTTTTCATAGATTTTCATTATGCTTGTTTCCTTCTTTACATGACCATCGGTTATGAATTCTAGAATTTCGTGTCTCGAAAATATCCTGACGCTTTAACCCATCTTCGGGAGATCAATAGTCATGCGAGCAGTAATTTTTGTTTCTTATGTATAAATGATATCGATTTCAGTAGATGCCTGTCTTTATTGTCATATCCAGAATCTCGAGTAGTGTTGACAGTTGAACTTTTAATGGCAGTTGAATTGTCAGCGCACTTTCTACCATGCTTGCTTTTAAAGTATTGATTTTTTGAAGATTATTAATTTATAGGTATGTCCGATCTCTGCCATGCCAATTTCTTCATTAACATTCGGCAGCAGTTTCGTGAATTGTAGAAGAATAAGTCTGTTAAGCGATCGAGCGTTCTTAAACAAGATTTCTATTGTTCGATGTTTTTCTTCAATCGCATATGGTGAAGATCAGTTTTGTACCTTGTGCTTCTAGAACAAGTACTTTTGTCATTGTTAAGTATCGTTTTTATCCTTTGCAGAAAATCATTTGTAACTTGTTTGATTCGGTGTTGCATAAAATTATAGTTCTGTTGTTTCCGATGTTCTTATCGGATAAAATATTTGGCTGTGATTTGGTGGTCATTAGAATAATTTAATGTTGTTACAAAGTGATTTTGGTGGGCTGTTACGAACGAAATTTTCATGATTCAGTGGCTTTCTACAATTAAATTTCGCATCGTCAATGTCTAAAATCGTCAGTAATCTTGAAATACAAACGGCTTATTGTTTTTAGGATTACTTTTGTTATTTAAACGCCGGAAGCCAAATTCGAAAACTTGGATGCTTAGAATTTCCATAATTATCTTTTACACGATCATTTATGATGTTTTATTTCAGTGGTCTATTTCGCCGTCGTTAATAAAGCCTATTGAATCGAATCAAGAACGAATAAGAAGTTAGAGAGCGTAATTGCTTCACCTTGCAAAGAACGGTTCGATGCGCTTTTCGTCAATGGCTGGTGACCAATCACATTTCAAGGTATTTTTCATTAAGCCTCCTTCACTTTTAAGTGCTATAAGACTGACGACGGCTACGCATAGTTTCAGGCTGTCAGAATGGACGGACACCGAGCTGCATCAGCTGTGATAAATGAATGATTATGATCAAACAGCAGCGTAATGATGCTAAGTAATTTTAAAATAAATCTTCGCAGCAGTAATTCAAAACATATGCGCCACAGGCTGACTCAGCCATAAAATCACTTAATTCTAGGATAACTATTTTTAATCCAGACATCTAGTCTTGCAGAGCAAACTCGGCCTCCAGACCAATGTCAAAGAAAATAAATGGCAAGCACACTTTCACACTTAACGATCAGTTGTCGGTTGTTACCAGGTTCATCATCATTACTGTACGTTGTTGCCTTGGGTTCCGCTGTCGCTTATTTGACTAATTCTGCAATTTCATGGGTAAAACAGCTGAATAGGCCGCAGTTCTTTTCCCGGTTGGTGAGAATTTTATTTCATTACTACCCGATTTAAAGAAATTCAAATTATTTTAAAACAAAATCCTGATGAACTCCAAAACCGCTAGTTACACATCTGAAACCTGACTTGTGCCGTTGGCGCGCTAAATCAGATATCAACGCATCGCCAAGCATTTATTCAAAAAACCATAAAAACGTACAGTCGGCGATTAATTACCTCACGGGAGCAATCTCTTACGTAGTTGCGTTAACGCGAAGATTTCGTTTCGTGTCTCCGGTAGCTGTAGACATTGAGGCTTCTCTGGCATACTCCAATATATATATTCTTTTGAGCAAACAAGAGATGAAACAACAATACACAGGTCTCATTAACACCCAGATATTCAGGATATCATAACAATCTCATATATAAAATTACGTATTCGGCAAAATATTCAATTTTACTTCGTTACATTAAACAATTGATGCAATATGTACAAACTTTAGTTGATTTGCAAAAATGATTGCAGTCACTAGGTACATTATTTTAAAATATATTTGCTGTAAAACATTAATGAACTGCAAAATTGATAGAGAAGACAATCAATGATGAACCCTTCTGCTATGGTACAAGAAAGGCTAATTCCTATGCTTTCAGCAGACGAGAATGCAGCCAGAGAACAATATCTCATCGCAAATCTACGAAAATAACGGCTGAAGGCATACGACAAAAAACAACTTTTCAACAGGTTTTTCATGCAATTACGTAATGACGCATATCATTCGAAAAATATGGCAAACTTTAGAACTACTCAATCGTTGAACGATTTCTTTAGAATGAGGATTATGTATCGATAAAACAAAATGTTTGATTTTTTAAAAATAGTGCATCCTTTTAGGCCAAAAAATAGCACAAAACACATGGTTGTTTTGCAAGAAAAATGCGATTGCTGAATAGCAACTTTCTCTACAGCTCAGCTCAGTCGCTCATTCACTATATAAATAATTTTTATTGATTTCACACGCCAAAGGTAGACAACTGTCAGTCGAAAATGAACAGCTGCCAAAAGATTATAAGTTACATATGCGAAAGGCTAAGCGACATAAAACGAAATATAAAACAACTACAATCGCCACATCACAAGCAGTTTTTCAGATGACTCGATTCAAAGAAAAATACTCTCTGCTCTTATGTTGCGCGCCACACAAAAACAGATAAATTGCAAATGTCGAAATACAATCGTAAACAACGCCATCTTCAATCTTCACACCAAGCATTTTCTTTTCGTATCTGCAAATGACGACTCAGAACATAAGCTTAACAAAGAAATTGATAATAATGAGCTTAGTTTATAGGTGGAATTAAATCATATGGGATAGAAAAACGCTTCAGTTGAAATACTTGTAATATAATAAATCTTATGGCATAATCGCAAAAGTCCGTTACGGAATGAGACCCCCAAAAAAAATTTACTATGCACGTACTAAAATTGTTATCCTGCTCTTTGGCAGGATAATAATGGTAATAACACTTTCGTTTATTAAAAACTAATGAACATCACAGAACATTAATAATTCTGAAATTAAAATAAGCCTCCGATTTCCAAGTTGCCCAAAACCATGAACGATCTTTCTTTAACATTGCAGAATAACACTCGTCACTACATTAATTGTGAGGGGGGAGTTAACCTCATGAGATAAATGGCAATATAAATTGGTGAGACGTTTTATGCATCAACTAATTCAACCTAAAGAAACCTGCGACATAAATTGCTAAAAATTAAATATAAAGTGCACGAGATTTAAACTGTCCAGAACCAGTTCTGTAAATACTGCATCAGAGAGCGAAAGCGAGGGTCGTTTTAAATCCAGCAGCTACAAAAGTCAAGTACCTGTTCTTCTTCTTGAGGAGTAAAGTCGTTTTTAATGTTGAAAGTTCTTCGAATCTCTTCCGGAGTCTTGCCTTTAATCATGTTTGCAACAGTTTTGCACGTGACATCGAGAAGTCCCTTGATGTCGAGATAATTTGCTGCCTAAAGATTAAAGATTAATGATCACAGAGGGGAAGCAGTCGTACTAAGTTTATATAAATTTAATGCAAACATTATTTTTTACTAACTAAATGAACTGCATTACGCTACATTAAATCTGAGATGTAAAAGCTATGCCGCTTGATGTCTAGACTTCAGCTGATTACTTTTCAAGATAAAGAGTAATAATCATCGCGCCACGGGGCATATGATTTTTACTGGATGAATTTTAATGTAAGGAAACCGAGGACCTCCGACTCCAAACCTGCTAACCACTGCGAACGACAACAAGAATTCGAAAATCAATCAACCAGCTGTTTTACATTGAAGACCCGTGAGACACAGGTCAAAACATCGGTACTGGTCAGTTACGAGAACGGACATTTTTCTGCGTCATGTTGAGCAAGTAAGAAAAATTAGCTGGAGAATGAAACCAAAATAAACACAATTTATCGTTTAAAATCATGATCTCGAGTGAAAATTTTAAAAATTCCTAATAAATTACTTATACGGTTAAGTGGCGATGCATAAAATAAGTCAAATGAATCACGTGCAGACGCTAAGAAACTCTCAGAAGCATCGATCTCTTTGAAAAAGTCAAAACTACTTTAGGTTTAAATCCCTTGACTCACCAATTGCTTGATGAACTAAACTGACCTCACAGGATAACTGCAACTGTCAGATAATGCGAACATAACGGCTTACCAGAATCAATTCGAAAAGTGTCCCTTGATCCACTTTCAGGAAATCAGCATCCCACGAAGATATATCATCACTCCGCTTCTCCTTGGTGTCGTCGTCTTCAAGGGGCGGCGAATCGTCCTTATGATACGTACACCATTGGATTACCTTCAACAATGTTAAATAAGGAATAATTGCATATGCTTAATTTTGCTAACAGTAAAACGCAACGTCAGAAAACAAAAAACAAAACATTTAAAGGTGCACATTGACGCAAACCTTATTACATACTAATACTCACCTTCTTCAGAATTGCAGCATTAACATTTGGCAGTGGTATATGTTCAGATTCATTCTCTTCGTCTTCTACTCCGAGATCTAAGGGGAAAAAATGTCAGTATATTACACAAAAAACTAAAAAACTCGACATAAACCTTCCAACATTGTTTTGATGGTGTTCGACAGGCGGATGACATTGATTTCCACTTCGAAGAGTTCGTGGTCAGAACTCTGCAACTTGACTTTCTTGCTCATTTTTTCGAATATGTTGAAACGGCACCTAGTAGAATTAATATAAATCGAAAGTTTACAACTTTATCATGATAAAGAAAATCTATGCCTCTAAAGGAAATAAACACCAACAATACTAAAATAAAATACAAAATACGCACTAAGACTCAAATTGAATAGAGAAGAGCTATTAGCTGCATCGATCAGCAAAAATGCTATTGTGAATGACTGGACGTGCTCGTTTTGAGTTCGAAATCAACAATGCCTTAACGGACTATTTACAGATTTACTGAGAACTGATTCGAAAATCACTACTGCGGCCGCAGGTTAAACATACCATTTGATAGAAGTCATAAATATTACCGTAGGTAGATCATCTACTGACTGGTATCAAGAGTTAATGATGAAAGTCTGTAGAATGTACACATCTTTAAAGAATCTGAAAGAAATTATGCTGATTTAACGTCGTCCCTGTTCGGAAGAACAATAAGAGCGAGGAGAGACATCGTAAGAGTAAATAAGATACTAATTCGTCAATGGCTTGTTTTATAATAAACGTTTTGAGATCAAAAGATACACTGTAAAATCTGTACTAATACCATCCCGTGTAAGATTGGGAACCCTTATATTCTTCAGTAATGCCTACTAAGACATATCTGACTAAGACAATGGTGAGTCTGAAGATTAAGCTCTGCGTTGAGGTTGATCTTCGATCTGAAGCTCATCTACCACATTGAACAACGGGTCATGATTGAAAAATTTCGATTTAGGATACAAGCGACTGAAATGGGCATTCAAAGACGAATTACTTGGAACAGCCGTCTCCACATAACCTGGAGTAGTGGTATCCGAGAGACCCTTCGTGTAGGTTTTGCAGATTTCAAAAAAACGTATGTGAATGCTTCCAGAAAATGTGCGTTACAGAAACTACTACTCTGCCTAACCGACGGGCCGAAGATCCTAAGGATAACCAACAGCGGCATGGGGTCAGTGAAGTAATCAACTTTAGACACGTACCTTCCGCCAAAGCTTAAATGCTGGCAGAAGATGGGGAACGTCGCGGCAACCCTGTCCAACGCGATCAGAAAGAATAAGTGATCATCGAAATTAACGGTAACAAGTAACCGTCGTCAACCAAAACTGCTACACGATAAAGAAAAGAAATTCGTTTCAGGTTTCGAAACTAACAAAGCAAAGTATTTTGAGAAGTAGCAAAGTAAAGATTTTGAATAGACTTTACGCCTTTGTTTAATCGATCATGCTTATTATGGGGTAGAACTACGCATGAAGATCATGGAAATCATCTCTTGCATAAAAGAACAACGCTCAATTTTCAAGTGTTTTCAACTGATTTATAAAGTCTCTATTTAACAATACACCAAAGTCTAAAAAAAGCATATTTTGGGCAGCATTTATTAGTTATAAGAACGAAATTCAATTCCACTTAACGGCTGAAAGGACAGCAACCGACAGAAACAGACATTTGGAACTTCACCGATCTAATATTATAATAAACTGTCAAAATATGAAATAATCAAACGCTATGCATATAAAAGAGAGCACTGAAAAAAGAATGCTGTGTAAGCTATCGACTACTCTGTTTCAAAAAAGCTTTCAACAAATGATATATGAAAACTGCTAGCATCCAGCGACTCAGTTACCAAATGCTACACAACAGAACGGCGATAATTCGAAAAAATAAGATAGGCAACATTATCGAAAACCGAAAAAGTTTTAAGGTTCGAACGAGGTTAATATAAGCATTCTTTAACTATGAAATCGTCAAAACTGCTGTTTTAAACGGTTAAGAAACGGAGAACAATAAGTGGAAAGAAAATACAGGAGATGGATACAGAACCGTACACTAGATCATATGTCCTGCCAAGGTAACAAGACTTATTGAAAGATACATGGGTGGTTCACGAATGGCCGCAACGTAGCAGTGCACCTTGCTCAGTCAAACAGCTGACGCAGCGGCTTATATACAAGGCATAAAAAAGAAATAATTTAAAACATGCAGCTAACATTTGCACATCATATGACGGGGGTTGCTGAATCAGAAGAGCGTTCGACAGAGAACCAAGAAGTGACGGAATGGAGTCCCGGTCGGATCACTCGCTGCGTTCCTGTCCGAGAATGCTAAGCTTATTAAGAGAGAACCACACAATGGAAAAGAGACAGACTACAGACTGTGTTCGTCGTACAGCTGTCGTCGACTGCCTAGGGCACTTTTCATAGAGCATAGGGCACTGGTACATGGCATGAAAATTGGAGAGCGTCGCTGCATTTACTTCGAGAAAAGAAGGGGCCTAAAAATAGCTGCATCATGAAAAAGCAAGGAAGAAAGACATTTCAACGATTACAAACTTTCCATTTGTTCCTAGCAAATGTTTCACTTGGGGCCAAAATGAAACATGGAAAGTAACGGATTTTAACCCCACCCTCTCGCCTAAAAGGCACTGCCCTGAAAAATCGTTCGAATAGCTCTTCCATAACAACATTAAAACACAATGGCGTAGCCATAAATAGATGCCCCCACCCAACAAACTTAGAAATTAAGCACTACAAACCCCATATGATCGATGCATCCAATTTAGTTTCAGAAGTAAATCTTTACAATTAACGCAAAACACTATACGTTGGTTACTAAAAATAGTGCAAAATGCAGCAAATACTTTCCTAAAAATTTACAGCAGTCAGAAACACAAAACTAAAACGAAAAAATTATAGTTCCCTCTTTACAGAAAGTATAAAGCGATCGTTTACCACAGGCAACAAATATGAAGCGCAAAATCTACAAGATGTTAATGCTGCAAGTAAAGCACTTTATAACATATAAATCTGTACAGTTATAATTTATATGTACACAAATTATGGAGAGAAGTATCGACAACTGGCAAGATCTGTACAGTTCTGCAGACCAACTAAACTAATGACAATGGCATCTTTATTCAAATATATTTAAAAAATATTTACTTTATCTCGTGCATTCGTTCTTGAAACAGCCCACTTCCAAAAGCATACAGAGCACACTACCCAATGACAACGAAAGATTATTCAAATTAAAATGAGTTTAATCGGAATGATAATGTTTAAGTCTTTTTCATGACCTAAAAAGAAATTTAAAGTTCACCGAAACACATGTTTTAACATTAATATTATAGACAGTTTACAAAAGTAAATGTTTTTCTCCATGCTTATTCAACAAAAGGTTAGAATAAAATAAAATGTTTTGGGTAGTGATCGAACCATTGTTCAATCAGAAGCATGATCGACCGCGATCCTGCGTAACTGTGGCAAACATCCTGAATAATCGGCGAGTTTTTCGGTGTTCGATTCCCCAGATTTTTGGGGCCATTGCTGATTAGTTAACAGAGCATCGAACTCACAACCGAGAGGTTCTTAGTTCTAACGAGGTAATACAACGCGCCATTATTTTTCCGAAGTTGATAAATGAGTACCATTGTGTGAAAAAGAGATCATTCGCGATATCTTTCAAATGATTGTTGACTTCGCATTTAAAATGACGCACTCTTGGCTAATTGCACAGAAACGTGGATTAGCACCTTTCTATTAAATTCATCAAAATGAGCGCCAGAATGTCCCAATTTTGAATGTCAAAGAAGACCAGCATTCCAACGGTGACAAAGTTTTCTTCCTTTACAAGCAAAAGACTTGCTGCAGGTGAACCCATGAAACATCAAACTTCGTCAACAAATTTGCTCTGAAGAAATTCAACGAATGACTGAAATGCTCATATAAGTGCAACAACCAATCGGCTACTCCTTCGTGACACTGCTGTTTTGTCTAGCATAAATGTTTATTTGGAAGTTTTCATTTTCCTGTTTTAGTAATTGATGGATACGATGATTTCGTATATCTTCATAGACGTCTAAAAAATGAGAGAATATACTACCCGAATGTTTTTAACCGTTCACAGCTGTTTCAAAAAAAGTAACCTGATGGTATCCAGTAGGCTACTATGACGACTGTAGTTGGCTAATGACAGAATTTGGAGAAATGCCAGCATTTGTCGTTAAGTAATTTCAAGGGAAAATACTTGCAGCGCGCTTCTTAATGAAATTCAGCAGGTTAGTGTTTATTGCGATCTTACAAAGTTATGGCTTAATATCTTAATATACTGTTAGAAAACTTTTTGTAGATTTGTCTGTTGTTTATATCATCGAAGTTGCCATTGCAGTCATGCTGTCTAAATCGTATCATTTTTGTTCACGTATCGTTCACGTATTGTCAAGCGTTAAACGTGTCAGAAAATGATACCTTTCTTGTTTTTCGGTCAGTGCCTGTAAATCTCCCGATTTTTCTGTCATTACTCTGAGGCAAAGTTAAGTTCAATGAGGCGTTTGAAGTTCCTCCTTGTGCTTCCTAATGATAGTGTAGTTTGTAGAGGTGGCAGTAATTGTGGTTATTCAGCTTAAAAGGGTTGAATTGTTTTTCATTTAAGGTTATTGCCATACGGGAAATTTTGAATAATGGTTTTTTAGGTTAGCACTGTTAAACAGGAAATGAACCCATTTTTAAGTTTGGCGGCTTCTCTGCGCAGATATTATAATGGAAGGAATGCTTTAAACCATTGAAACTTTGGGCTTCTTTGCACTTTTATGATTGGAGGCTGTTGTTGCGCGTTTTATTTCATGAAGCTTGTGATATTAGCTGATTTCTCTTGTGCTAACAGCCAGTCATACCTTATTTTATAGACAGTCTGTAACGATATGGCAAGCATATTTTATAACGTTTAGTTTCCAACTTTCTTTCTCACAGAGTGGTACTGATCTGTACTAAGTTCATATTGGAAACCTCTCAGTTACGCGCTCTTCCGACCGGTGTCCACATTGACAGGCGTGGTGGCGCAGTTGTCTAAGAGGTTTTCTTGGAAGGTGCCAGGTTCATTTCCACGGCAATTCACAAATTGCTTTGAGCAAGGAATCTCTTACATATTGCTTTAGACTAGGGTTGCTTATTCAGTAGAGCGTCGAACTCAGAAAATATAGGTCTCGAGTTCAGGCCCCGATCAGGGTCACTCGCCTTTCTATCTTTCGAGGTAGACAAATGAGTATCACCCTGTGGGAAGGAAACAGGAGATTACACGTTTCCTTTGTCATGTAGGTTAGACTCTGCTTTAAAATATGAAGTAGGGCATATAATTGGTGGCATAGAAATGAAGATCAGCACCGCACCATCAAGTTCATGAAAAAAAGTGCGCCAACAGGGCCCATTCATAAATATAAAGGAAGACTGACATTCCAACAATTACGAACTTTCCTTGTTTACTTTCGCATTGAGTTCTCGTTGAATATACCTTCCTCTTGCCGCTAAATGCCAAGGAGAAAACTATTAAAGTATCTGTTTATTTATGCATGGTGGTCATGTAAACGGGCGTTACGTAATGTTGGTGACGCTTGCTCTTTAATTGTTTTTCACTCACTGTTGGATTGAAGCCATTAAATTTGAAGGCTATTCTTGTTTATATTGTACTATTGTATC
>UZAM01011303.1:5269-15744 GCA_900618415.1 Soboliphyme baturini | reverse complement strand
ATAAAATTTAATAAATTGTTTTTTTTGCCTCTGTAGTTGCCAAAGATCACCTTTATTTTTCATTCAGAGATAAACATAAAGATCTATTGATTCCGTGGTGCAAGTTACTGGTTCCAATTTCACATAAAAAATGGAATACTCGCCATTCAGAGTACTTATCCTTTCTTGAATGATAGTGGCAAGTTTAGGCTGCTTGTTGGATTCCCTGTTACAAGCACATGGATTTTTCTGATGAGTGATCCCATCGTTGTCCCGAGCTCACCTTGGAGCGGATAGACTGGTGTATCATTTCACTCAAAATGCAGTTCCTATTATCCTAAGGATGTTGAGGGAGAGCTACAGTTATCTCTAGTCATGAACAGTCTTGAAGCGTTAGCTAAACAGCGATGCTGGTCTCTGTTTGATGCAGTGAACCGGCTTCAACCTCAACCTTTTGTCGACCTTGGCGTGTGAAAATCGTGGACAGTTTCACTTCCGCACATAGGGTGGATAAGGCTAACGATACTGAGCTTAAGCGTAGCTCCTACTATAATGCGCTGTGAATGCTTACCTCTGCTTCGAAACGACTTTACACTGAACAACGACACGCTTGTTTTGCCAAAATATTCCGCAGCTCGATTGTGAACAGTATTTGAGTGGCAGCAACAAGGTGATGGCGAAAAGAAAAGATACGGTATCTGCAAACAAGCCGTCAAGCTGTTCCAAGCTACGAAACTTCTTCAGCGTGATATATGCGTGACAAAAGCGCTTCGCAAGAACGCATCCATATCGGTTCCTAGCCAAGCACTAACGCAAGACAAATAACAAGTAATCGAAACTTGGACACGTCACACGATACAGTGAGAAGCAGACCTGCTTTTAAAACTCTACAGCTCTGACGGGGCGGCACGTTCAGAACACGAAAATAGTCGGACTCTCGCGGCAGTTATCCAATCACTGCATTACTTCTCATAGTAAAATACCAAAGATGGCTTTTGCATGCTGTTCCATAGATCTGTCCTAGCTGTTCTCATACATGGTGCAGTCTATTAACCCATTTCGCCACTACTCATTTCCCTTAAGCCGATACGAAATTCTGATATACTTTATCATTAAAGCAGAGATCATGAATGTGACGGTCATAAATGGTTGAATAACGAGGATGTCATTAAGATTCACGTGATGGCGACTGAAGGTTAAATTGAAAATCAAAGCGTTAGAACATGTCTAACGTGTTGGCCTGATGGACGGATGGGTCGATGGGTGCGTGGTTGGGTGGAAGGAAGCACCTTCCACTGTGAATTCCTATTGACGGCATCATTGCGGTAGAATCTTTTATCACCTCTCACCGTGGCTTAGCGATATCTGCGTTCTACTTTAAAAATCAGTTGCGACTCTGAGCTTACTCGTATCTTTGTCATCGTAGCGTTGATCTTCGACAGTCGTCGCCATTTTGGCATGCGATCAGCTGTTGCAAGACATGTATCACGTCTTGATCACATTCTGCCTCAGTTTTACAATGGGGTGTGCAGTCTTTGGTGACCCCGGCGACGACTGAGCCGGTATAACGTTCTACAGCGCCAATATCATTGAACAGAGCAGTAGATGGCTATGTTTTACCGGAGACTTCGCCCGTTTCTCTGCCCTCGTCCTTTTTCATCATGGGTTTCGACCCACAGCTGCCTAGCTGCCATCGTATCTTAATGTCAGTATGTCATGGCAAGTTGATAATAGTTGAAAATCGTTAGCGGCCCCTTTAAACAGTTTCTCGTTCCAACGCTAGGTGCAACATTTGTCACATTGACATTGGCTGCTTTGCGATTGTCACACTTGTCAACCAGTGTTTACACATGGCTACCGATGCGCTGCTCTGACCTGAGCACTACATGAGCAGCGATACGTGAAGGATCAGTTTTGTTGTAAATTTTATGCGGACTAAACAATTTGCTTGGAAAGATATAAAGAGCAACGGTATATTTCAATAGGCACAGTTTGAAATCCTATTATTGCCGAGAAAACAAATTATTTAATCACTAGCTTGCACATCATTATCGTTGCCATCATTATCACTGATTATCGTTAATGTAAGCCTGTGTAGTAATTCATGCAGCTACGAAGAATGATTGTATATACACCACTGCAGCATTACTTCCATACTTCTAGATTTTGACGAGCTGTTTCAGTATGGATATCCTTCTACTGCTCCGATGCACCTCCCTCTGTTCATTTATTCTATTACAGTTTTAATTGTTGCTGTGAGAAAGCTCGTCGTATTGTGACAAGAAAAATTCTGCTCTCATCAAGAATTATTTAGGATTCAACTGTAGTAGATGATGTTGTGCGTTTGAACAGTTATCGTTTACTGGGTTTACAGATGATCACACAATTCTTGTGTAATGAAACAGATGAAGTCTAAACATTAAAAACGGCGATTGTATTTCAATAACGCTGGTGTTCCATGGCTTCGAACAAGTATTAACTCCCTAGATGTTTGAGGTATTTGTTACATAGGCTATGTTTACTTAACAATGGTATGAATTTTCGGTACTGATGCATCATTTAGCCCTTAAGCATGTGGTTCTCTAAAGGAATTGCACATTTTCAGATAATTTACAGCTTTTGTTTATAACTATTTCATTAAATTAATTTTGTGAATTTTCAAAAGTTCCTGTTTCTCTGTTGTTAGTGAAGATTTTTGCTTCAACGGTGCATTGTGGAGAAAAAGGCTTTTTTCTGAGAAAAAGAAGTAGGTAGAAGTACAGAGTAGTGTATCATTAACAGTTACCTTCACAGAGCGTATTAAAAGCTTTAATTGTGCTTATAGTGAGATGATGTGAATGTTGTTCTCGTGCAAAGGAACACACAAAGTCCACCGTTGCCATTTCCAAATCCAGCTTCGAAAGAAGAAGGGTTGTGACCGTGGCGATATCTTCCATGAAACTGAAACTACCTGCCTCTCTGGATCGCCATTATCGAACATTATTCCTGCTTCATCATCGGTTATTGGATTACCAATGGCCGCGAAAGTGTTTGTAGAACTAGCATACGTATAGAAAGGTCGGCGATCAGAATTTACTTCTCGTCTCTTAGCAGCTGCGGACGAAACAACACGGTGGCGGTTAGCGCAGAGATCAGAAAGACAACAACCAAATCAATCATAAACGAACGAAGTCAAACCAAATTGAGGAGGCAGACAGCGCGATGCCTTTTTGACATATCATTTCCTACCCTTCTTGCTTGCCTTAATCCAAGCAACGTCACTTAAATTCGTTGCTCATGAGAATTTGTAGTTGGGAGAAAAATTCTTTTACATTTGAACCCGCCTCATCCAAAGTTTTGCGCTGACCTCTTTGTCTCTCTGCCATCGTTTTCCCGAAACGTACGAGGCAAGAAATAAATCACCTTGCGAAACAGCGGAGATTTTTCCGTTCGGTATTACATTTGTATAGAAAAACCATGTTCTTTTTCTATGTTACAAAAGTTTCCTGTGTATCATTTATGTATTTTTCATGCTGGACCTGTCTTCAGGCAGGAATATCCAGCTAAGCAGGATAGAGATGCAGCATCAAGTGTTATATTACTGCGGTAATGAGCTAGCCTTGGTTCTAAATGAATTATTACTTGCAGGCAGTGAAACATCTTCCCATTTCACCTTTATTGGATATTGCTTTCCAACATTTCCGGACTGCCAAGCGATCTCTTCGCTTTTCCGCTGTGCACCACGGCCTGAAACGCGGCACATTTTATGTACCACTTTCGTCATTCTCCTTTCCTCTTCACGAACATTCCTAAACGGGCTGCGCTATTTCTCATGAATTCTATATTCTCATTCTCCAAGTATCATTTCAGCGCGTTAGAAATTTTAAGAAAGAATCGAAAGGCTACTAAGGTTATATTTGGTTTATTTTACGATTATTATTTGTCGATAATTATTTTTGATCGTATTTAATATTACAGCTATTTTACGTATGTTTCATTGTGTGCTACCCTGTAAGCTGAATTGCAGATGCCACACCTTGTTGTGATGTTAATTGCAATATTACTGAGTTATCTCGCTATTTCAGAGCATCAAGTTAATCATATCGGACTAAACGGGATTGTATTTTCCAGTTAATGTTTCCATTCGTGATATGCTTCAAAGTGAAATAGTTTCACATTCTGAAACTCGCTGTTCTTAAACATCTCATCTCAAATGCTAATCTTAGCCATTGATCTTCTCATTTAAGTAATTCTCTTTCTCTTAACATCTTGCAGTTTCTTTTGTACGTTTACCATATCGCGACCTTGATGCAGGTTGTCGAAGCAGGGTTGTCAAATAAGTGAAATTTGCATCATCATCATCATGATGAATTTTGGACTAACTGGATGGTTACGTTCCCTACCACTTACGTAAGGTGGTTACGTTTTCTCTACGCTTCTTGGCACCATTTACCGTTGTATTCTGTCCTGGGTTGTAACAGTAACGATTGAAAGCCAGGCTTTCACTGTGCCATGTTTATCTAGCAGTTTGTCTAGGTTCATTCCATCTGCGATTCCAACAGGTCCGCAATGGTAATACACAACTATGAAGTTATAGGCCTGCCTGGATTGTTTCCAAGACGGGTTCGGCACATTACAAAGCAAGATGTCGGATCCGGCGCCTGTCGTACTGTCCACTCCGGGCTGTAGAAGCGAGAGTTTTAGTTTTTTATTCGTTAGAGTTAGTATTATACATTCTGCAGACAACGCTATTTGTACATCTTCTGAGGAACTCCAGCATTTGAGCATCCGTGATATTATCAGTGACCTTAAGTCAAGTATTATTCGCCAATACAAGCATTCACATACGCCTGTCCAGCGCACTTCCTTCCTCTTTGGTTGGAATCCACGTTGCTGCCGCACAAATCAATACTGTTCAATTAGGTGTCAGATATACGTAGACTTTCGCTGAAACACTGACGGCAGTTTTTTCACAGATTTTGCTGCAGTATATTACATTCAGTTTGAACTCTTCTGGTTGTTTCCTGAACATCAGCTTCACAGCTTCCAATACGAATCTTCGATCGAAGACAGCAGATTATCGAACAGACTCACATCTTCCCAGTCAACTTTCAAGCGTTTGACATTTTCTGTTTTATTCCGTGTAAGATGAACTTCGCATTTCGATTGTATCTGTCTCAGCCTGTACTCGCTGTTCCTGTTGCAGTCAACACCTCAAATTACTCCGGGTGCATTTATAATGATCGTAATGTAGCTAGCATAATTCACGTCCTGTAATCGGCATCCTGATGATCACTTCGCTGTGAAAGTTTGTAACTGCCTTTGTGATCATGCCATCCAATCAGTAATTCAATGGCATCGGTCCTGTGACCGAGCCTTCCTGTAGTTCCCTGTTAGTCGGACAGCTGCCTCAGACCGCTGAATGTGTTCGCATCGTATCACTGCCGTTGTCCTTGTATAGATGTTTTTCAAGGTCTCTAACACACGCAGTCATTTCTTAGCAAAACGTAAGGATCCCGTGATCTAGGAAATGCTGCCTGAGGCGTGACGAACTCAATAAACAGCAATTACACGTTATTTATTATCGATTGTATGTTTCCAGCAAAAGCTGCATTGTTAGAATGTGTTCGATCTTCGAACGAGCCGGACTGAGCTTACACTGCATTTTTTTGCAGGGTCGAATTTTGCAGACTGTGATTCTCTTAGTGACCCTCAGCGCCTTGTAGAAGAAACAAATTCTTCTGTGGTTTTCCACGTCAGATTCAGGAGCATTTTTGTCCGTTGGAATAATCAGTGCTTGGCGCCATTCTTCCAGTGCTATTTCTGTTAGCCAAATCTCATGAATGAAGTTATCATTCATAAGCGATCCCGTATTAGACATATGAGTCGCGTCAGGTCTATGTATGTTAGCTGCTTTGGAAATTTCAAAATTTTTGATATCATTTATAATCTTATTCCCGCTTGATAAAACGTCCTACTCCACTGAAAGCAGAGCATTGAGGTATTTTGTTTGGATCGGTTTATACCTTGCTGGATATTTTTCAGACATCGCTCGACACATTTAAGTCATATGAGCGTGGGCGATCCTTCTTTTAACTAACAAACTCTGAGCTGGTATTATTCATTCGGCTGTACAACCGCATAGAAGCAAACCGTTCGTCTAAGGTTGTTACATCTGAATGTATTTTCCATAACAGCGACTTGTTTTAGCGACCGTTCGTTGCCGTCTTCAGTCAGATGGCATTTCGGTTCGGTTTCCTTCTCTATCGCCAATGCCGTACTTTCTGCAACACTTGTTTATTTTCGTTCCTTCATCAGTTTCTCAGTGTTTCATCGCTCAGATTTTATTTAACTTCCTCACTTAAGTTTTAATGTTCTTTATTTAGCCGTAGTCAGTAATTATTTGCTCAAATCACCGGGCGTCATAATTATTAGTTGTTTTTCCAGTCGCTTTTAGAACGCCATTGCGAATATTCTCCTTAGATCTGGATTTTCCTGTTACGATGGCATATTGAGCCTTGTCGTCGTCTCCAGCTTTTCTGGAAGTGACATATGACCCTATTATTAGAACCACCGTGGCATGATCAGACATACAGATGCATTTCTAGGTGCTTTTCGGGCGTCTTACTATGTGCTTCAATGGTCAGGTCACTGAGCTATAATTTCTTCCACCCATGCCGTTATCACTGCTCAATTGTACAACCTTCAGAGTCTTCACATGTTGGTTTATGTGAGGGTCGATTTGAATTACTGTCGTCGCAGTTCCCAGGTTCAATCATCTGGCGATTTTGAAGAGGCCATGTTTCCGGCATGAATAATTTTCCCAATGTGACAGTAGGTTCACCACTGCAAAATTGTGCGTTGGCATCCATTAAAAGCATTATAAAGTTTTTCGACGGTATGGCACCAAATAATTGTAAAATTCTGTCATAGAAAACGTTCTTTCCTTGTTTATCTGTGTTATTCATAAGCCAATGACCGGTTATATCTGTGTTGTTGTGAACAATTTCGAGATGCTGGTCCATCGTAATCTTGGGTAATTGGCCCGCGTTCTTCTACAACTCCTCCGTGGTCTTATCACACGATTGGAAAATCGCATATCTTCTTTGGCCTTCGATCTGAATAATGTATAAGATACTTGGCCATCACAAAACCGCATCCTTCTTTAATCGCTTTTCTTTGAGGAATGCCACCAGTTTGTTTACATTGTTCAAGGTTCCGCTAATGGCATCATGTTTGTCTTCATCTTTCGTGTCTCACAGTTTAACCTCAAAATAATTGGCTTCTTCCGTAGTCGAAACAAGTTTTGGCGGTGTCCCTGAAATGAGTCTTTTTATTCGGACAGATGGACGGCTCGCACTGACAACGTTTGCGCGTCTGTTTGCCCGCTTCGTCGAATCTCATTCCTACCTGAAAGTAATTTTCGTTCTGTAGCAAACCATCGATTTGCACTGTCTCGCAGCAGTTTCTAATGATGAATTTGGCATGATTGGAAATGTCACAGATTCTGTACATTAGACCTTATTAGTTGGTGTCATGTGTATGATATTTCTGCAATTTGGCATATGGGATTATAAAAATTTACGACAAACGTAGCCATCTGCTTCCAGTTGCAGGTATTTTAATTCAAGTTGCAACTCATCCGAAATCCATTAATGGCCGCAAACACACGACAGAAGATAACTTAGTGATGAGCTTTCTGTTATAATCTCAGATATCCCTCGAGCTAGAAAAAAAACATGTATCTCGTACATGACCAAAGACGCAATTCTTGCAACATGCAATTTTCTGGTAAACATTTAGAACACATTTATAACACAAACAAACGACATTTTGAAATAAAATACATCGCACACATTTAGTT
Organism: Soboliphyme baturini; assembly: GCA_900618415.1. NCBI lineage: Eukaryota > Metazoa > Nematoda > Enoplea > Dioctophymatida > Soboliphymatidae > Soboliphyme > Soboliphyme baturini. The sequence continues at coordinate 7,922 of UZAM01011303.1, read as the reverse complement.
TGTGCTACAAAAGAAAAGGTGGTACTGCTTGCTTAATCGCTAGAATGGAATCTCAGGAAGCAAAGGCACATTGTACACAATAAAAAGCTTGCATACAGGGTACCTCTTCATAAATCAACTTTTCTGCTTGGTATCAACTGTCTGCCGCATAGTAAAATTCAGCTGCTCAATTAATATCCTGGTACAGCCGCGTCATTAGGATTTCGCCGAATCAGTGGCCTGTTCTTCCTCCGCCTTTGAAATTTTATTTTTGAAACACTGAATCAAGTCTTTCGCTTCTTTCACACATTCCTGCGACAAAACGAGAAATTTTAACACTGAGAAACGATCTTTACAGAAAACATCGTATAAATACAATAAAACTTAAGTCACAAAATCAAATATTTGCAGAAGCAACAAAATCTGATCCGATTTAACGAGGTAACTAATTTTGTCTCTAAATAACCGTCTTTACGTTCGTGATATCGGGACGAGCAAGGAACAAAGTGAGCTACAGGGAAATATGACGAGGTTTACTTTTCCTAGCAAATGCCGCAGCCAAACAGAACTCCTCGAGTAATTAAAGCAAATATATGCATTGAAAAATGGAGTGACCACATGACCTTGCATAACGATTGCGGATGCTTGTTTTCATTCATCGACAACGACAACACGATGCTATCTGTTAACATTTCGCGATTCCGTTAACAGAACATTTCAACTTGGTCAAGAAATTCGACCGAACTGCTAACTCCCTGTATATTTGGCTATTTTGCGCTGAAAAATTTGAAATTACAAATACTGAAATTTTATCCATAGCGTCGAATATTTTAGCAACAAATATGGAGCTTTATTAATATAATGGGAATCACTTGAGGGTGAGGGTAATAATAAAGACTTGAAATATATTATTTTAGAGTATCTAGGAGCAAGTGTTCTAAGCTCAATCGGAGGAGCGCACGATGTACTGTGCGATAAAAAGTCGTTCATCAATCTGAGGGGAAAAGGTGAAAGATAGTAAAATCGTTGCTTCAATCTGGAGCGGAATCTTTGGCCACAACTGAACTCCATAGAAATGCAGATTTTCAGACGGGTGTGTGGTGTCAGAAAAAGATCTCCGTAATATTTTCACAAAGGGCACTTTCAGCGTAGCACAAATTTCAGAACTAGTATTTCGAAGATGTAATGCAAGAACCGATACTGTCAGGGAAGAAAAAACGGTGAGGACCGAAAAAAAGTTGCGTCATGTAGTAAAGAACGATTTGAAACTGCAAAGAGTGATTGAAGATTTAGTGAAAGATTTAAACAACTGCAAGAATTTGACTGGAACAGCGGACCCCTGTTTAAAAAAAACATGCTAAGAGAGCGAAGAAGTATACAGGAGCACAGGTATAAAGTCAAAACAGCGTTTAGTGATGTTATGCTCTTACTAGAATACGTCTGGCATAAGAATCGTATTTTCTGCTCCATGAAAACATACACACAGAAACCGGCAACTCTTTGGACAAGCCAGAAAAATGAAATGAGAAGTAGAGATACTCTCAAACTATAGAGCTTTAGAACGCTCAAACATACGTATCTGAGAGGAAGCCAGGATGCTAATGCTGCAGAGCTTACTATAGAGGTGTTATGCCACCTTTGGTACTGGTTATTTGCTAGTCTATCGAGTCAGTGATGACCAGACTGATGAATTTTGTTCAGTGGCTCAGAACGTCTGAAAATTTTAAGTGCAGTGGTCGAAAAACGGGTTGCATAATCTGTTGTAAAACTAATTGAAAACGAGACCTAGCACTACAGTACTGTAATCATCGTTTGGAGCCGCCGTTTCAATTTCTCTTGCTGTATAAAATTTTGAGGCCCCGACTGGAAATTCAGTCACCGGTTCGAGCTAATTCTGGAATAACATACATAGACTTTTGAATTTTAAAGACATTGTGACTTTGCGGTCGGCATTTTGTCTTGCCTGAACGCTTGATAAAACTGATAACCAAATCATCGTCGTACTATCAAATTTTCACTTTAGCAACTCAAACGTAGTAGAGACAAAGAGCACAAAATGATTTTAATCTCAGTTTATCTTGCAAATTGGTCTTCTATCATATGGCTTACAAACTAACGCACTGGTCGGTCACTGCAAATTACTGCAACTGCTCGTTTTCTTTTCAAGATTATAATGTCAGTATTATCTGTAATTTATTTTGCGTCTGTATTTATCTCCACAAGTCATGTCAGCTGCAATGTTCAGCAAACGACACCACAGCGTGATAATAATGGTTTGTCAAATTTGATTAGAAAAATCTGATTACAGAGGGTGGACATCCGCAATAATTAATAAAAGGAATTGACAAAGCATTGCTCAAAGGCAAGATTCTTCAACGATTTCGATTAACGTGTTGTAACGATCACCTGTGATGTTTGTATTACAGAAACCTCTCTTGTGCACTAGTATGCACTGCGTCGCCAGCCTTTCAACACCTTTGCAGTGAAGGAAAATTACATTACTTGTAAAAGAAACAGTTTTTCATTGAACCTGTATCGATATCGTTCATCAGTAACGGACGATGATTTCCAAGTCAATGTCTGTCACGCCCCGGCTGCCACATGAGAAGCTAGTTTTTTTATTTTAACAGGCTGAAAATTCTCACTTTAAACTTTCACACTGATAGGACCGCTT